>JANJXV010000399.1:922132-928974 GCA_024803745.1 Megascapheus bottae | reverse complement strand
GTTAGGGTTAGAGTTAGGGTTAAGGTTAGGGTTAGGGTTAGGGTTAGGGTAAGGGTTAGGGTTAGGTTAGGGTAAGTGTTGGGGTTAGGGTTAGGGTTAGGGTTAGGGTAAGTGTTAGGGTAAGGGTTAGCGTTAGAGTTAGGTTTAGGTTTGGGGTTAAGTTTAGGGTTAGGGTTAGGGTAAGGGTAAGGGTTAGGGTTAGGGTTAGTGTTAGGGTAAGGGTTAGGGTTAGGGTTAGGGTTAGGGTAATGGTAAGGGTTAGGGTTAGGGTTAGGGTTAAGGTTAGGTTTAGGGTTAGGGTAAGGGTAAGGGTAAGGGTAAGGGTAAGGGTAAGAGTTATGCTTAGAATAATGGTTAGTGTTAGGGTTAGGGTAAGGGTTAGGTTTAGGGTTATGGTTAGGGTTATGGTTAGGGTATGGGTAAGGGTGAGTGTTAGGGTTAGGGTTAGGTTTAGGGTAAGGGTAAGGTTTATGATTAAGGTTAGGGTTAGGGTTAGGTTTAGGCTTTGGGTTAGGGTTAGGGTTAGGGTTAGGGTTAGGTTTAGGGATAGAGTTAGGGTTAGGGTTAGGGTAAGGATAAGGGTTAGGATTAGGGTTTGGGTTAGGGTTAGGGTAAGGGTTAGGGTTAAGGTTATGGTTAGGGTTAGGTTTAGGTTTAGGGTAAGGGTAAGGGTTAGGGTTAGGTTTAGGGTTAGGGTTAGGGTAAGTGTAAGGGTTCGGTTTAGGGTTATGGTTAGGGTTAGGGATTGGGATAGGGTTAGGGTTTGATTAAGGATAAGGGTTAGGGTTAGGGTTAGGGTTAGGATTAGGGTTAAGGTTATGGTTAGGGTGCGGTAAGGGTAAGGTTTGGGTTAGGTATAGGTTTAGGGTTAGGGTAAGGGTTAGGGTTAGGTTTAGGGTTAGGGTTAGGGTAAGGGTAAGTCTTAGGGTTAGGCTTAGGTTTAGGTTTGTCATTAAGGTTAGGGTTAGGGTTAGGGTTAGGGTTAGGGTAAGGGTTAGGGTTAGGGTTAGGGTAAGGGTTAGGGTTTGGGTTAGGGTTAGGGTTAGGGTACGGTTATGTTTAGGATTAGTTTAAGGGTTAGGGTTAGGGTTAGGGTTAGGGTTAGGTTTAGCATTAGGATAAGCGTAACGGTTAGGATTAGGTTTAAGGTTAAGGTAAGGGTAAGGTTTAGGGTTAGGGTTAGGGTAAGGGTTAGGGTTAGGGTTAGGGTTAGGGTTAGGGTTAGGGTAAGGGTAAGGGTTAGGGTTAAGATTAGGGTTAGGGTAAGGGTTAGGGTTAGGGTTAGAGTAAGGGTTATGGTAGGGTTTAGGATAAGGGTAATTGTTAGTGTTAGGGTTAGGTTTAGGATAAGGGTAAGGATTAGGGTTAGGGTTAGGTTTAGGGTTAGTGTTAGGTTTAGGGTTAGGCTTAGGGTAAGGGCAAGGGTTACGGTTAGGTTTGGGGTTATGTTTAGGGTTAGGATTAGGGTTAGGGTTAGGTTTAAGGTTAGGGTTAGGGTTTGGGTTAGGGTAAGGGTTAGGGTTAGAGTTAGGGTTAGGGTTAGGGTTAGTGTTAGGTTTAGGGATAGAGTTAGGGTTAGGGTTTGGTAAGAATAAGGGTTAGGGTTAGGGTTAGGGTTAGGGTTAGTGTTAGGGTTAGGGTTAGGGTTAAGGTTAGGGTTAGGGTTAGGGTTAGGGTTAGGGTAAGGGTTAGGGTAGGTTAGGGTAAGGGTTAGGGTTACTGTTAGGTTAGGGTTAGAGTTAGGTTAGCGTTAGGTTAAGGGTTAGGGTTAGGTTTATGGTTAGGGTTAGGGTTAAGGTTAGGTTTAGGGTTAGGGCAAGGGTAAGGGTAAGGGTGAGGGTAAAAGTTAGGGTTAGGGTTAGGGTAATGGTTAGTGTTAGGGTTAGGGTAAGGGTAAGGTTTAGGTTTATGGTTAGGGTTATGGTTAGAGTAACGGTAAGGGTGAGTGTTAGGGTTAGGGTTAGGTTTAGGGTAAGGGTAAGGTTTATGATTAAGGTTAGGGTTAGGGTTAGGTTTAGGGTTTGGGTTAGGGTTAGGGTTAGGTTTAAGTTTAGCGTTACGTTATGCGTAAGGGTTAGGGTTAGGGTTAGGGTTAGGTTTAGGGATAGAGTTAGGGTTAGGGTTAGGGTAAGGATAAGGGTTAGGGTTAGGGTTTGGGTTAGGGTTAGGGTAAGGGTTAGGGTTAAGGTTATGGTTAGGGTTAGGTTTAGGGTTAGGGTAAGGGTAAGGGTTAGGGTTAGGTTTAGGGTTAGGGTTAGGGTAAGTGTAAGGGTTCGGTTTAGGGTTATGGTTAGGGTTAGGGATTGGGATAGGGTTAGGGTTTGATTAAGGAGAAGGGTTAGGGTTAGGGTTAGGTTTAGGATTAGGGTTAAGGTTATGGTTAGGGTGCGGTAAGGGTAAGGTTTGGGTTAGGTATAGGTTTAGGGTTAGGGTAAGGGTTAGGGTTAGGTTTAGGGTTAGGGTTAGGGTTAGGGTAAGGGTAAGTCTTAGGGTTAGGCTTAGGTTTAGGTTTGTCGTTAAGGTTAGGGTTAGGGTTAGGGTTAGGGTAAGGGTTAGGGTTAGGGTTAGGGTAAGGGTTAGGGTTTGGGTTAGGGTTAGGGTTAGGGTACGGTTATGTTTAGGATTAGGGTAAGGGTTAGGGTTAGGGTTAGGGTTAGGTTTAGCATTAGGATAAGCGTAACGGTTAGGATTAGGTTTAAGGTTAAGGTAAGGGTAAGGTTTAGGGTTAGGGTTAGGGTAAGGGTTAGGGTTAGGGTTAGGGTTAGGGTAAGGGTAAGGGTTAGGGTTAAGATTAGGGTTAGGGTAAGGGTTAGGGTTAGGGTTAGAGTAAGGGTTATGGTAGGGTTTAGGATAAGGGTAATTGTTAGTGTTAGGGTTAGGTTTAGGATAAGGGTAAGGATTAGGGTTAGGGTTAGGTTTAGGGTTAGTGTTAGGTTTAGGGTTAGGCTTAGGGTAAGGGCAAGGGTTAGGGTTAGGTTTGGGGTTATGTTTAGGGTTAGGATTAGGGTTAGGGTTAGGTTTAAGGTTAGGGTTAGGGTTTGGGTTAGGGTAAGGGTTAGGGTTAGAGTTAGGGTTAGGGTTAGGGTTAGTGTTAGGTTTAGGGATAGAGTTAGGGTTAGGGTTTGGTAAGAATAAGGGTTAGGGTTAGGGTTAGGGTTAGGGTTAAGGTTAGGGTTAGGGTTAGGGTTAGGGTTTGGTTAAGGATAAGGGTTAGGGTTAGGTTTAGGGTTAGGGTTAGGGTAAGTATAAGATTTCGGTTTAGGGTTATGGTTAGCGTTAGGGATTGGGTTAGGGTTAAGGTTTGGGTGAGGATAAGGGTTAGGGTTAGGGTTAGGTTTAGGATTAGGGTTAAGGTTATGGTTAGGGTGCAGGTAAGGGTAAGGTTTGGGTTAGGTTTAGGTTTAGGGTTATAGTAAGGTTTAGGGTTAGGTTTTGGGTTAGGGTTAGGCTTAGTGTTAGGGTAAGGGTAAGGTTTAGGGTTAGGGTTATGGTTAGGGTTAAGGTTGAGGTTAGGGTTAGGGTTAGGGTTAGGGTTAGGGTTAAGGTTAGGGTTAGGCTTAGTGTTAGAGTAAGGGGAAGGGTTAGGGTTAGGGTTAACTTTGAGGTTAGGGTTAGGATTAGGGTTAGGGTAAGGGTTAGGGTTAGGGTAAGTGTTAGGGTTAGGGTTAGAGTTAGATTTAGTGTTAGGGTAAGGGCAAGGATTAGGGTTAGGGTTAAGTTTAGGGTTAGGGTTAGTGTTAGGGTTAGGGTAAGGGTAATTGTTAGGGTTAGTGTTAGGGTTAGGGTTAAGGTTAGGGTTAGGTTTAGGGTTAGGGTAAGGGTTAGGGTTAGGTTAGGGTAAGTGTTAGGGTTAGGGTTAGGGTTAGGTTTAAGGTTAGGGTAGGGTTAGGGTTAGGGTAAGGGTAAGGGTTAAGTTTAGGATTAGGGTTAGGGTTAGGGTTAGGGTAATGGTTAGGGTTAGGGTTAGGGTTAGGTTTAGGGTTAGGGATAGGGTAAGGGTAAGGGTTAGGGTTAGGGTTAGGTTTAGGGTTGGGGTTAAATTTAGGTTTAGGGTTAGGGTACATTTAAGGATTAGTGTTAGGTTTAGGGTTATGCTTAGGGTTAAGTTTAGGGTTAGGATTAGGGTTAGGTTTAGGGTTAGGGTTAGGGTTAGGTTTAGGGTAAGGTTATGTGTTAGGGTTAGGGTTAGGGTTAGGGTTAGGGTTAGGGTAAGTGTTAGGTTTAGGGTTCGTGTTACGGTTAGGGTTAGGGTAAGGGGAAGGGTTAGGGTTAGGTTTAGGGTTATGGTAAGGGTAAGGTTTAGGGTTAGGGTTAGGGTTAGGATTAGGGTTAGGGTTAGCATAAGGATAAATATTAGAGTTAAGGTTAGGGTGAGGGTAAGGGTAAGGGTTAGGGTTAAGATTAGGGTTAGGGTTAGGGTAAGGGTTAGGGTTAGGGTTAGGGTAAGGGGTAGGGTTAGGGTTAGGGTTAGGTTTAAGGTTTTTTGTTAAGGTTCGGGTTAGGGTAAGGGTAAGAGTAGGGGTTATGTTAAGGTTAGGGTTAGGGTTAGGGTTAAGGTTAGGGTTAGGGTTAGGTTTAGGGTTAGGATTAGGTTTAGGGTTAGGGTTAGGGTTAGGGTTAGGGTTAGGGTAATGGTTAGGATTAGAGTTAGGGTTAGGGTTAGGGGTTACGGTTAGGGTTGGGTTTAGGGTTAGGGTAAGAGTTAGGATTAGGGTTAGGGTTAGGTAAGTGTAAGTGTTAGTGATAGGGTTAGGGTTAGGGTAAGGGTAAGGGTTAGGGTTAGGTTTAGGGTTAGGGTAAGGGTAAGGGTTTGGTGTAGGTTTAGAGTTTGGTTTAGGGTTAGGGTTAGGGTAAGGAAAAATGTTTCAATTAAGGTTAGGGTTAGGGTTAGGGTTAAGGTTAGGGTGAGGGTAAGGGTAAGGGTTAGAGTTAGGGTTAGGGTTAGGGTTAGGTGAAGGGTTAGGGTTAAGGTGAGGGTTAGGGTTAGGTTTAGGTTTGGGGATAAGGTTAGGGTTAGGGTTAGGGTAAGGGTAAGGTTTAGGTTAGGCTTAGGCTTAGGGTTAAGGTCAGGCTTAGGGTTAGGTTTAAGGTTAGGATTAGGGTTAGGGTTAGGGTAAGGGTTAGGGTTAGGGTTAGGGTTAGGGTTAGGTTTAGGGTTAGGGTAAGTGTAATGGTCAGGGTAATTGTAAGGGTTAGAGTTAGTGTTAGGGCTAGGGTAAGGGTTAGTTTTAGGGTTAGGGTAAGTGTAAGGTTTAGGGTTGGGGGTAGGGTTAAGGTTAGGGTAAGGGTAAGGGTAAGTGTTAGGGTTAAGGTTAGGTTTAGGGTAAGGGTTAGGGTTAGGGTTAAGGTTAGGGTTAGGGTTAGGTTTAGGGTTAGGGTTAGGGTTAATGTTAGGTTTAGCGTTCGGGTAAGCGTAAGGGTTAGGTTAGGGTTAGGGTTAGGTTTAGGGTTAGAGTTAGCGTTAGGGTTACGGTAAGGATAAGGGTTAGGGTTAGGATTAGGCTTAGGTTTAGCTTTAAGGTTAAGGTTAGGGTTAGGGTATGGTTTAGGGTAAGGGTAAGTGTTAGTGTTAGGGTTAGGTTTAGGATAAGGGTAAGGATTACTGTTAGGTTTAGGATTAGGGTTAGAGGTTAGGGATAGGGTTAGGGTTACGGTGAGGGTTAGGTTTTGGGTAAGGGTAAGGGTTAGGGTAATGGTTAGGGTTAGGGTTAGGGTTAGGCTTAGTGTTAGGGTAAGGGTAAGGTTTAGGGTTAGGGTTATGGTTAGGGTTAAGGTTGAGGTTAGGGTTAGGGATAGGGTTAGATTTAGGGTTAGGATTAGGGTTAGGGTTAGGGTAATGGTTAGGGTTAGTGTTAAGGTTAGGGTTAGGCTTAGTGTTAGAGTAAGGGTAAGGGTTAGGGTTAGGTTAGGGTTAAGTTTGAGTTTAGGGTTAGGATTAGGTTTAGGGTAAGGTTTAGTGTTAGGGTTAGGGTAAGTGTTAGGGTTAGGATTAGAGTTAGAGTTAGAGTTAGGGTAAGGGCAAGGATTAGGGTTAGGGTTAAGGTTAGGGTTAGGGTTAGGGTTAGTGTTAGGGTTAGGTTAAGGGTAATTGTTAGGGTTAGTGTTAGGTTTAGGGTTAAGGTTAGGGTTAGGGTTAGGGTTAGGTTAAAGTTTAGGGTTAGGGTTACGGTTAGGGTAAGGGTAAGGGTTAGGGTTAGGGTTAGGGTTAGGGTTAGGGTAAGGGTAAGGTTTAGGGTTAGGGTTAGGGTTAGGATTAGGGTTAGGGTTAGCATAAGGATAAATATTAGAGTTAAGGTTAGGGTGAGGGTAAGGGTAAGGGTTAGGGTTAAGATTAGGGTTAGGGTTAGGGTAAGGGTTAGGGTTAGGGTTAGGGTAAGGGGTAGGGTTAGGGTTAGGGTTAGGTTTAAGGTTTTTTGTTAAGGTTCGGGTTAGGGTAAGGGTAAGAGTAGGGGTTATGTTAAGGTTAGGGTTAGGGTTAGGGTTAAGGTTAGGGTTAGGGTTAGGTTTAGGGTTAGGATTAGGTTTAGGGTTAGGGTTAGGGTTAGGGTTAGGGTAAGGGTTAGGATTAGAGTTAGGGTTAGGGTTAGGGGTTACGGTTAGGGTTGGGTTTAGGGTTAGGGTAAGAGTTAGGATTAGGGTTAGGGTTAGGTAAGTGTTAGTGATAGGGTTAGGGTTAGGGTAAGGGTAAGGGTTAGGGTTAGGTTTAGGGTTAGGGTAAGGGTAAGGGTTTGGTGTAGGTTTAGAGTTTGGTTTAGGGTTAGGGTTAGGGTAAGGAAAAATGTTACAATTAAGGTTAGGGTTAGGGTTAGGGTTAAGGTTAGGGTGAGGGTAAGGGTAAGGGT
>JANJXV010000399.1:907132-917132 GCA_024803745.1 Megascapheus bottae | reverse complement strand
GGTTAAGGTTAGGGTTAGGGTTAGTGTTAGGGTTAGGGTTAGGGTTAGGGTAAGGGTAAGGGTTAGGGTCAGGTTTAGGGTTAGGGTAAGTGTAAGGGTTAGGTTTAGGGTTATGGTTAGTTTTAGAGTTAGTGTTAGGGTAAGGGTAAGGGTTAGTGTTAGGGTTAGGGTTAGTGTAAGGGTTAGGGTTAGGGGTTTGGGTTAGTGTTAGGGTTAGGTTAAGGGTTAGGGTTAGGGTTAGGGTTAGGGTTAGGATAAGGGTTAGGGTTAGGATAAGGGTAAGTGTTAAGTTTAGGGTTAGGGTTAGGGTAAGGGTTAGGGTTAGGGTTAGGTTTATGTGGTAGGGTTAGGGTTAGGGTTGGGCTTAGGGTTAGGGTAAGGGTAAGGGTTAGTTTTAAGGTTAGGATTAGTGTTAGGGTTAGGGTTAGGGTAAAGGTAAGATTTAGGGTTAGGGTTAGGGTTAGGGTTAAGTTTAGGGTTAGGGTTAGGGTTAAGTTTAGGGTTAGGGTTAGGGTAAGGGTAAGGGTTAGGGTTAGGGTTAGGGTTAGGGTTAGGTTTAGGGTTAGGTTAAGGTTAGGGTTAGGGTAAGTGTAAGGGTTAGGGTGTAGGGTTAGCGTTAGGGTTAAGGTTAGGGTTAGGGTTAGGGTTAGGGTTAGGATTAGGGTTACGGTTAGGGTAAGGGTTAGGTTAAGGGTTAGGGTTAGGGTTAGGGTTAGTTTAAGTGTTAGGGTTAGGGTTAGGGTTAGAGTGAGGTTTAGGGTTGGTTAAGGGTAAGGGTTATGGTTAGGGTTAGGTTAAGGTTTAGGGTTAGGTGTTAGGGTTATGTTTAGGGTTAGGGTTAGGGAAAGGGTTATGGTTAGGGTTAGGGTAAGGGTTAGGGTTAGGGTTAGGGTTAGGGTAAGTGTTAGCTTTAGAGTTAGGGTTAGGGTTAGGGTAATTGTTAGGGTTAGGGTTAGGGTAAGGTTAGGGTTAGGGTTAGGGTTAGGGTTAGGTTTAGGGTAAGGGTTAGGGTTAAGGTTAGGGTTAGGGTTAGGGTTAGGGTTAGGGTTAGGGTAAGGGTAAGGGTTAGGGTTAGGGTTAGTGTTATGGTAAGGGTTAGGGTTAGGGTTAATGTTAGGTTTAGTGTTAGAGTTAGGGTTAGGGTTAGGGTAACTATAAGGGTTAGGGTTAGGGTTAGGGTTAGGTTTAGGGTAAGGGTTAGAGTTAAGCTCATGGTTAGGGTTAGGGTAAGGGTTAGGGTTTAGTGTTAGGGTTAGGGTAAGTGTAAGGGTTCGGTTTAGGGTTATGGTTAGGGTTAGGGATTGGGTTAGTGTTAGGGTTTGGGTAAGGATAAGGGTTAGGGTTATGGTTAGGTTTAGGATTAGGTTTAAGGTTATGGTTAGGGTGCGGGTAAGGGTAAGATTTAGGGTTAGGTTTAGGTTTAGGTTTAGGGTAAGGTTTAGGGTTAGGTTTAGGGTTAGGGTTAGGGTTAGGGTAAAGGTAAGTCTTAGGGTTAGGATTAGGTTTAGGGTTGGGGTTAAGGTTAGGGTTAGGGTTAGGGTAAGGGTAAGGGTTAGGGTAGGGTTAGGGTTTGGTTTAGGGTTGGGGTTAAGGTTAGGTTTAGGGTTATGGTACGTTTAAGTATTAGGGTTTGGGTTAGGGTTAGGGTTATACTTAGGGTTAGGGGTAGGGTTAGGATTAGGGTTAGTTTAGGGTTAGTGTTAGGGTAAAGTTATGTGTTAGGTTTAGGGTTAGGGTTAGGGTAAGTGTTAGGGTTAGGGTTTTGGTTAGGATGAGGTTAAGGGTAAGGTTTAGGGTTAATGTTAGGCTAAGGGTTAGGGTTACGGTTAGGGTTAGGGAAAGGGTAAGGGTTAGGGTTAGGTTTAGGGTTAGGGTAAGGGTAAGGGTTAGGTTTAGGGTTAGGGTTAGGTTTAGAGTTAGTGTTAGGGTAAGGGTAAGGCTTAGGGTTAGGGTTAGGGTTAGGGTTATGGTTTAGGGTTAGTGTTAGGTTTAGGTTAAGGGTTAGGGTTAGGGTTAGGGTTAGGATAAGCGTTAGGTTTAGTGTAAGGGTAAGTGTTAGGTTTAGGGTTAGTGTTAGGGTTATTGTAAGGTTTAGGGTTAGGGTTAGGTTTAGGTGGCAGGTTTAGGGTTAGTGTTAGGGTTAGGGTTAGGGTAAGGGTAAGGGTTAGGGTTAGGTTTAGGGTTATCGTAAGTGTATGGGTTACGTTTAGGGTTAGTGATAGGTTTAGAGTTAGTGTTAGGGTAAGGGTAAGGGTTAGGGTTAGGGTTAGGGTTAGGGTAAGTGTTAGGTTTATGGGTTCGGGTTAGTGTTAGGGTTAGGTTAAGGGTTCGGGTTAGGGTTAGGGTTAGGATAAGGGTTAGGGTTAGGGTAAGGGTAAGTGTTAAGTTTAGGGTTAGGGTTAGGGTTACGGAAAGAGTTAGGATTAGAGTTAGGGTTAGGTAAGGGTAAGTGTTAGTGATAGGGTTTGGGTTAGGGTAAGGGTAAGGGTTAGGTTTACGTTTAGGGTAAGGGTAAGGGATAGGGTTAGGGTTAGGGTTAGGGTTAGTGTTAGGGTTAGGGTTAGGGTTAGGGTAAGGGTAAGGGTTAGGGTCAGGTTTAGGGTTAGGGTAAGTGTAAGGGTTAGGTTTAGGGTTATGGTTAGTTTTAGAGTTAGTGTTAGGGCAAGGGTAAGGGTTAGTGTTAGGGTTAGGGTTAGTGTAAGGGTTAGGGTTAGGGGTTCGGGTTAGTGTTAGGGTTAGGTTAAGGGTTAGGGTTAGGGTTAGGGTTAGAGTTAGGGTTAGGATAAGGGTTAGGGTTAGGATAAGGGTAAATGTTAAGTTTAGGGTTAGGGTTAGGGTAAGGGTTAGGGTTAGGGTTAGGTTTATGTGGTAGGGTTAGGGTAAGGGTTGGGGTTAGGGTTAGGGTAAGGGTAAGGATTAGGTGTAAGGTTAGGATTAGTGTTAGGGTTAGGGTTAGGGTAAGGGTAAGATTTAGGGTTAGGGTTAGTGTTAGGGTTAGGGTAAGTGTTAGGGTTAGGGTTAGAGTTAGAGTTAGAGTTAGGGTAAGGGCAAGGATTAGGGTTAGGGTTAAGGTTAGGTTTAGGGTTAGGGTTAGTGTTAGGGTTAGGTTAAGGGTAATTGTTAGGGTTAATGTTAGGGTTAGGGTTAAGGTTAGGGTTAGGGTTAGGGTTAGGTTTAAGTTTAGGGTTAGGGTTACGGTTAGGGTAAGGGTAAGGGTTAGGGTTAGGGTTAGGGTTAGGGTAGGGTTTAGGGTAAGGGTAATGTTAGTGTTAGGGTTTGGTTTAGGATAAGTGTAAGGATTAGGGTTAAGTTTTGGTTTAGGGTTAGGGGTTATGCTTAGGGTTAGGGTTAGGGTTAGGTTTAGGGTTAGGCTAGGGTTAGTTTAAGGGTTAGGGTTAGGGTTAGGTTTAGGGTTATGTTTAGGGTTAGGGTAAGGGTAAGGTTTAGGGTTAGGATTAGGGATAGGGTTAGGGTTAGGGTAATGGTTAGTGTTAGGGTTAGGGTTAGGTTTAGGGTTAGGGATAGGGTAAAGGTAAGGGTTAGGGTTACAGTTAGGTTTAGGGTTGGGGTTAAAGTTAGGTTTAGGGTTAGGGTACATTTAAGGATTAGGGTTAGGGTTAGGGTTAGGGTTAGCATAAGGATAAATATTAGAGTTAAGGTTAGTGTGAGGGTAAGGGTAAGGGTTAGGGTTAAGATTAGGGTTAGGGTTAGGGTAAGGGTTAGGGTTAGTGTTAGGGTAAGGGTTAGGGTTAGGTTTAGGGTTAGGTTTAAGGTTGGGGTTAAGGTTCGGGTTAGGGTTAGGGTAAGTGTAAGGGTTATGTTAGGGTTAGGGTTAGGGTTAGGGTTAAGGTTAGGGTTAGGTTAGGTTTAGGGTTAGGATTAGGGTTATGGTTAGGGTTAGGGTTAGGGTTAGGGTTAGGGTTATTGTAAGGGTAAGGGTTAGGATTAGAGTTAGGGTTAGGATTAGGAGTTATGGTTAGGGTTAGGTTTAGGGTTACGGAAAGAGTTAGGATTAGGGTTAGGGTTAGGTAAGGGTAAGTGTTAGTGATAGGGTTTGGGTTAGGGTAAGGGTAAGGGTTAGGGTTAGGGTTAGGGTTAGGGTTAGGTTTAGGGTTAGGTTAAGGTTAGGGTTAGGGTAAGTGTAAGGGTTAGGGTGTAGGGTTAGCGTTAGGGTTAAGGTTAGGGTTAGGGTTAGGGTTAGGGTTAGGGTTAGGATTAGGGTTACGGTTAGGGTAAGGGTTAGGTTAGGTTAGGGTAAGGGTTAGGGTTAGGGTTAGGGTTAGTTTAAGTGTTAGGGTTAGGGTTAGGGTTAGAGTGAGATTTAGGGTTGGTTAAGGGTAAGGGTTATGGTTAGGGTTAGGTTAAGGTTTAGGGTTAGGTGTTAGGGTTATGTTTAGGGTTAGGGTTAGGGAAAGGGTTATGGTTAGGGTTAGGGTAAGGGTTAGGGTTAGGGTTAGGGTTAGGGTAAGTGTTAGCTTTAGAGTTAGGGTTAGGGTTAGGGTAATTGTTAGGGTTAGGGTTAGGGTAAGGTTAGGGTTAGGGTTAGGGTTAGGGTTAGGTTTAGGGTAAGGGTTAGGGTTAAGGTTAGGGTTAGGGTTAGGGTTAGGGTTAGGGTTAGGGTAAGGGTAAGGGTTAGGGTTAGGGTTAGTGTTATGGTAAGGGTTAGGGTTAGGGTTAATGTTAGGTTTAGTGTTAGAGTTAGGGTTAGGGTTAGGGTAACTATAAGGGTTAGGGTTAGGGTTAGGGTTAGGTTTAGGGTAAGGGTTAGAGTTAAGCTCATGGTTAGGGTTAGGGTAAGGGTTAGGGTTTAGTGTTAGGGTTAGGGTAAGTGTAAGGGTTCGGTTTAGGGTTATGGTTAGGGTTAGGGATTGGGTTAGTGTTAGGGTTTGGGTAAGGATAAGGGTTAGGGTTATGGTTAGGTTTAGGATTAGGTTTAAGGTTATGGTTAGGGTGCGGGTAAGGGTAAGATTTAGGGTTAGGTTTAGGTTTAGGTTTAGGGTAAGGTTTAGGGTTAGGTTTAGGGTTAGGGTTAGGGTTAGGGTAAAGGTAAGTCTTAGGGTTAGGATTAGGTTTAGGGTTGGGGTTAAGGTTAGGGTTAGGGTTAGGGTAAGGGTAAGGGTTAGGGTAGGGTTAGGGTTTGGTTTAGGGTTGGGGTTAAGGTTAGGTTTAGGGTTATGGTACGTTTAAGTATTAGGGTTTGGGTTAGGGTTAGGGTTATACTTAGGGTTAGGGGTAGGGTTAGGATTAGGGTTAGTTTAGGGTTAGTGTTAGGGTAAAGTTATGTGTTAGGTTTAGGGTTAGGGTTAGGGTAAGTGTTAGGGTTAGGGTTTTGGTTAGGATGAGGTTAAGGGTAAGGTTTAGGGTTAATGTTAGGCTAAGGGTTAGGGTTACGGTTAGGGTTAGGGAAAGGGTAAGGGTTAGGGTTAGGTTTAGGGTTAGGGTAAGGGTAAGGGTTAGGTTTAGGGTTAGGGTTAGGTTTAGAGTTAGTGTTAGGGTAAGGGTAAGGCTTAGGGTTAGGGTTAGGGTTAGGGTTATGGTTTAGGGTTAGTGTTAGGTTTAGGTTAAGGGTTAGGGTTAGGGTTAGGGTTAGGATAAGCGTTAGGTTTAGTGTAAGGGTAAGTGTTAGGTTTAGGGTTAGTGTTAGGGTTATTGTAAGGTTTAGGGTTAGGGTTAGGTTTAGGTGGCAGGTTTAGGGTTAGTGTTAGGGTTAGGGTTAGGGTAAGGGTAAGGGTTAGGGTTAGGTTTAGGGTTATCGTAAGTGTATGGGTTACGTTTAGGGTTAGTGATAGGTTTAGAGTTAGTGTTAGGGTAAGGGTAAGGGTTAGGGTTAGGGTTAGGGTTAGGGTAAGTGTTAGGTTTATGGGTTCGGGTTAGTGTTAGGGTTAGGTTAAGGGTTCGGGTTAGGGTTAGGGTTAGGATAAGGGTTAGGGTTAGGGTAAGGGTAAGTGTTAAGTTTAGGGTTAGGGTTAGGGTTACGGTAAGAGTTAGGGTTAGGGTTAGGTTTATGTGGTAGGGTTAGGTTTAGGTTTAGGGTTAGGTAAGGGTAAGCGTTAGGTTTAAGGTTAGGATTAGTGATAGGGTTAGTGTTAGGGTAAGGGTAATGTTTACGGTTAGGGTTAGGGTTAAAGTTAGGGTTAGGGTTAGGTTTAGGGTTAGGGTTAGGGTAAGGAGAAGGTTTAGGCTTACTCTTAAGGTTAGGGTTAGGGTTAGGTTTAGGGTTAGGTTAAGGTTAGGGTTAAGGTAAGTGTAAGGGTTAGGATTAGGGTTAGCATTAGGGTTAAGGTTAGGGTTAGGGTTAGGGTTAGGGTTAGGGTAAGGGTTAGGGTAGGTCAGGGTAAGGGTTAGGGTTAGGGTTAGGGTTAGTCTAAAGATTAGGGTTAGGGTTAGGGTTAGAGTGAGATTTAGGTTTGGTTAAGGGTAAGGGTTATGGTTAGGTTTATGGTTAGGGTTAGGTTAAGGTTTAGGGTTAGGTGTTAGGGTTAGGGTTAGGGTTAGGGAAAGGGTTATGGTTATGGTTAGGCTTAGGGTTAGGGTAAGGGTTAGGGTTAGGGTTAGTGTTAGAGTAAGGGTTAGGGTTAGGGTTAGGGTTAGGGTAAGGGTAAGTGTTAGGGTTAGGGTTAGTGTTAGAGTAAGGGTTAGGGTTAGGGTTAGGGTTAGGGTAAGGATAAGGGTTAGGGTTAGAGTTAGGGTTAAGGTTAGGTTTAGGGTTAGGGTAAGGGTAAGTGTAAGGGTAAGGGTAAGAGTTAGGGTTAGGTTTACGGTAATGGTTACAGTTAGGGTTAGGGTAAGGGTAAGGTTTAGGGTTATGGTTATGGTTATGGTTAAGGTAAGGGTAAGGGTGAGTGTTAGGTTTAGGGTTAGGTTTAGGGTAAGGGTAAGGTTTAGGATTAAGGTTAGGGTTAGGATTAGGTTTAGGGTTAGGGTTAGCATAAGGATAAATATTAGAGTTAAGGTTAGGGTTAGGGTAAGGGTAAGGGTAAGAGTTAGGGTTAGGGTTAGGGTAATGGTTAGAGTTAGGGTTAGTGTAAGGGTAAGGTTTAGGGTTATGGTTAGGGTTATGGTTAGGGTAAGGGTAAGAGTGAGTGTTAGGGTTAGGGTTAGGTTTAGGGTAAGGGTAAGGTTTAGGATTAAGGTTATGGTTAGGATTAGGTTTAGGGTTAGGGTTAGCATAAGAATAAATATTAGAGTTAAGGTTAGTGTTAGGGTAAGGGTAAGGGTAAGAGTTAGGGTTAGGTTAGGTTTAAGTTTAGGGTTAGGTTTATGGTTAGGGTAAGGGTAAGGGTTAGGGTTAGGGTTAGGGTTAGTTTTAGGGTTAGGGAAAGTGTACGGGTTAGGGTTAGGGTTAGGGTTAGGGTAAGGGTTAGGGTTAGGATTAGGGTTAGGGTAGGGTTTAGGGTAAGGGTAAATGTTAGTGTTAGGGTTAGGTTTAGGATAAGGGAAAGGATTAGCGTTAGGTTTTGGTTTAGGGTTAGGGGTTAGGCTTAGGGTTAGGGTTAGGGTTAGGGTTAGGTTTAGGGTAGGGTTAGGGTTAGGGTTAGGCTTTGGGTTAGGTTTAGGGTTAGGGTTAGGGTTAGGTTAAGGGTAAGGGTTAGGGTTAGGATTAGGTTTAGGGTTAGGGATAGGGTAAGGGTAAGGGTTAGGGTTACGGTTAGGTTTAGGGTTGGGGTTAAAGTTAGGTTTAGGGTTAAGGTACATTTAAGGATTAGGGTTAGGGTTAGGGTTAGGGTTATGCTTAGGGTTAAGGTTAGGGTTAGGATTAGGGTTAGGTTTAGGGTTAGGGTTAAGGTAAGGAAAAATGTTACAATTAAGGTTAGGGTTAGGGTTAGGGTTAGGGTTAGGGTTAAGGTTAGTGTGAGGGTAAGGGTTAGGGTTAGGGTTAGGGTTAGGGTTAAGGTTAGGGTGAGGGTAAGGGTAAGGGTTAGGGTTAGGGTTAGGGTTAGGGTTAGGGGAAGGGTTAGGGTTAGAGTTAGATTTAGGGTTAGGGTTAGGGTTAGGGTTAGGTTTAGGTTTGGAGTTGAGGTTGGGTTAGGGTTAGGGTAAAGGTAAGGGTTAGGTTAGGGTTAGGGTTAGGTTTAGGGTTAGGTTTAGGGTAAGGGTAAGGGTTAGGTTAGGGTTAGGCTTAGGGTTAAGGTCAGGGTTAGGGTTAGGTTTAATGTTAGGATTAGGGTTAGGGTTAGGGTAAGGGTTAGGGTTAGGGTTAGGTTTAGGGTTAGGGTAAGGGTAAGGGTAAGGGTAATTGTAAGGGTTAGAGTTAGGGTTAGGGGTAGGGTAAATGTTAGTTTTAGGGTTAGGGTAAGGATAAGGTTTAGGGTTAGGGTTAGGGTTAAGGTTAGGGTAAGGCTAAGGGTAAGTGTTAGGGTTAAGGTTAGGTTTAGGTTTAGGGTAAGGGTAAGGGTTATGGTTAAGGTTAGGGTTAGGGTTAGGTTTAGGGTTAGGGTTAGGGTAAGGACAAGGTTTAGTCTTAATGTTAAGGTTAGGGTTAGGGTTAGGTTTAGGGTTAGGTTAAGGTTAGGGTTAAGGTAAGTGTAAGGGTTAGGGTTAGGGTTAGCGTTAGGGTTAAGGTTAGGGTTAGGGTTAGGGTTAGGGTTAGGGTAAGGGTTAGGGTAGGTCAGGGTAAGGGTTAGGGTTAGGGTTAGGGTTACTTTAAAGATTAGGGTTAGGGTTAGGGTTAGAGTGAGATTTAGGTTTGGTTAAGGGTAAGGGTTATGGTTAGGTTTATGGTTAGGGTTAGGTTAAGGTTTAGGGTTAGGTGTTAGGGTTAGGGTTAGGGTTAGGGTTAGGGAAATGGTTATGGTTATGGTTAGGGTTAGGGTTAGGGTAAGTATTAGCGTTAGGGTTAGGGTTAGGGTAAGGGTAAGGGTTAGGGTTAGGGTTAGTGTTAGAGTAAGGGTTAGGGTTAGGTTTAGGGTTAGGGTTAGGGTAAGGGTAAGGGTTAGGGTTAGGGTTAGTGTTAGAGTAAGGGTTAGGGTTAGGGTTAGGGTTAGGGTAAGGGTAAGGGTTAGGGTTAGGGTTAGGGTTAAGGTTAGGTTTAGGGTTAGGGTAAGGGTAAGTGTAAGGGTAAGGGTAAGAGTTAGGGTTAGGGTTACGGTAATGGTTACAGTTAGGGTTAGGGTAAGGGTAAGGTTTAGGGTTATGGTTATGGTTATGGTTAGGGTAAGGGTAAGGGTGAGTGTTAGGTTTAGTGTTAGGTTTAGGGTAAGGGTAAGGTTTAGGATTAAGGTTAGGGTTAGGATTAGGTTTAGGGTTAGGGTTAGCATAAGGATAAATATTAGAGTTAAGGTTAGGGTTAGGGTAAGGGTAAGGGTAAGAGTTAGGGTTAGGGTTAGAGTAATGGTTAGAGTTAGGGTTAGGGTAAGTGTAAGGTTTAGGGTTATGGTTAGGGTTATGGTTAGGGTAAGGGTAAGGGTGAGTGTTAGGGTTAGGGTTAGGTTTAGGTTAAGGGTAAGGTTTAGGATTAAGGTTAGGGTTAGGATTAGGTTTAGGGTTAGGGTTAGCATAAGGATAAATATTAGAGTTAAGGTTAGGGTAAGGGTAAGTATAAGGGTTAGGGTAAGGGTTAGGGTTAGGTTAGGGTAAGGGTTAGGGTTGGGGTTAGGGTTAGGGTTAGGTTTAAGGTTAGGGTTAGGTTTATGGTTAGGGTAAGGGTAAGGGTTAGGGTTAGGGTAAGGGTTAGGGTTAGGATTAGGGTTAGGGTAGGGTTTAGGGTAAGGGTAAATGTTAGTGTTAGGGTTAGGTTTAGGATAAGGGAAAGGATTAGCGTTAGGTTTTGGTTTAGGGTTAGGGATTAGGCTTAGGGTTAGGGTTAGGGTTAGGGTTAGGGTTAGGGTAGGGTTAGGGTTAGGGTTAGGTTTAGGGTTAGGTTTAGGGTTAGGGTTAGGGTAAGGACAAGGTTTAGGCTTACTGTTAAGGTTAGGGTTAGGGTTAGGTTTAGGGTTAGGTTATGGTTAGGGTTAAGGTAAGTGTAAGGGTTAGGGTTAGGGTTAGCGTTAGGGTTAGGGTT
>JANJXV010000399.1:899632-902132 GCA_024803745.1 Megascapheus bottae | reverse complement strand
AGGGTCAGGGTTAGGTTTAGGGTTAGAGATAGGGTAAGGGTAAGGGTTATGGTTAGGGTTAGGTTTAGGGTTGGGGTTAAGGTTAGGTTTAGGGTTAGGGTACATTGAAGGATTAGTGTTAGGTTTAGGGTTAGGGTTATGCTTAGGGTTAGGGTTAGGGTTAGGATTAGGGTTAGGTTTAGGGTTAGGGTTAGGGTTAGCGTTAGGGTAAGGTTATGTGTTAGGGTTAGGGTTAGGGTTAGGGTTACGGTAAGTGTTAGGGTTAGGGTTAGTGTTACGGTTAGGGTTAGGGTAAGGGTAAGGGTTAGGGTTAAATTTAGGGTCAGGGTTAGGGTTAGGGTTAGGTTTAGGGTTAGGGTAGGGTAAGGATAAATTTTAGAGTTAAGTTTATGGTTAGGGTTAAGGTTAGGATTAGGGTTGGGTTTAGGGTTATGATGAGGGTTATGGTTATGGTAAGGGTTAGGGTTAGGGTTAGGCTTAGTGTTAGGGTAAGGGTAAGGTTTAAGGTTAGGGTTATGGTTAGGGTTAAGGTTGAGGTTAGGGTTAGGGTTACGGTTAAATTTAGGGTTAGGATTAGGGTTAGGGTAAGGGTTAGGGTTAGGGTTAAGGTTAGGGTTAGGCTTAGTGTTAGAGTAAGGGTAAGGGTTAGGGTTAGGGTTAGGGTTAGGGCTAAGTTTGAGGTTAGGTTTAGAAGTAGGGTTAATGTAAGGGTTAGGGTTAGGGTTAGGGTAAGTGTTAGGGTTAGGGTTAGAGTTAGATTTAGGGTTAGGGTAATGACAAGGATTAGGGTTAGGGTTAAGGTTAGGGTTAGGGTTAGGGTTAGGGTTAGGGTAAGGGTAAGGATTAGGGTTAGGGTTAGGGTAATGGTTAGGGTTAGGGTTAGGGTTAGGTTAGGGTTAGGGATAGGGTAAGGGTAAGGGTTAGAGTTAGGGTTAGGTTTAGGGTTGGGGTTAAGGTTAGGTTTAGGTTTGGATACATTTAAGGATTAGGGTTAGGGTTAGGGTTAGGGTTATGCTTAGGGTTAAGGTTAGGGTTAGGATTAGGGTTAGGTCTAGGGTTAGGGTTAGGGTTAGGGTAAGTTTATGTGTTAGGGTTAGGGTTAGTGTTAGGGTTAGGGTTAGGGTTAGGGTTAGGGTAAGTTTATGTGTTAGGGTTAGGGTTAGGGTTAGGGTTAGGGTTAGGGTTAGAGTTAGGGTTAGGGGAAGGGTTAGGGTTAGAGTTAGAGTTAGGGTTAGGGTTAGGGTTAGGATTAGGGTTAGGGTTAGGGTAATGGTTAGGGTTAGGGTTAGGGTTAGGTTAGGGTTACGGATAGGGTAAGGGTAAGGGTTAGAGTTAGGGTTAGGTTTAGGGTTGTGGTTAAGGTTATGTTTAGGTTTGGATACATTTAAGGATTAGGGTTAGGGTTAGGTTAGGGTTATGCTTAGGGTTAAGGTTAGGGTTAGGATTAGGGTTAGGTTTAGGGTTAGGATTAGGGTAAGGAAAAATGTTACAATTAAGGTTAGGGTTAGGGTTAGGGTTAGGGTTAGGGTTAGTTTTAAAGTGAGGGTTAGGTTTTGGGTTAGGTTTAGGATAAGGGTAAGGGTTAGGGTTAGGGTTAGGGTTAGGGTTAGTGTTAGGTTTATGCTTAGGGTTAGGGTAAGGGCAAGGGTTAGGATTAGGGTTAGGGTTAAGGTTAGGGTTAGGATTATGATTAGGGTTAGGGTTAAGGTTAGGGTTAGGGCTAGGGTTAAGGTGAGGGTAAGGGTTAGGGTTAGAGTTAGGGTAAGGGTTAGGGTTAGGGTTAGGGTTAGGTTTAGAGTTAGGTATAGGTTTAGGGTTAGGGGTTAGGCCTAGGGTTAGGGTTAGGGTAAGGATTAGGTTTAGGGTTAGGGTTAGGTTTGGGTTAAGGGTGAGGGTTAGGGTTAGGGTAAGGTTTAGGGTTAGGGTTAGGGTTAGGGTTAGGGTTAGAGTTAGTTTAAGGGTTAGGGTTAGGTTTAGGGTAAGGTTAAGGTTTAGGGTAAGGGTTAGGGTACGGTTAGGCTTAGTGTTAGGGTAAGGGTAAGGTTTAGGGTTACGGTTATGGTTAGGGTTAAGGTTGAGGTTAGGGTTAGGGTTAGGGTTAGATTTAGGGTTAGGCTTAGGGTTAGGGTTAGGATAAGGGTTAGGGTTATGGTTAAGGTTAGGGTTAGGCTTAGTGTTAGAGTAAGGGTAAGGGTTAGGGTTAGGGTTAGGGTTAGGGTTAAGTTTGAGGTTAGGGTTAGGATTAGGGTTAGGGTTAGGGTTAGGGTTAGGGTAAGGGCAAGGATTAGGGTTAGGGTTAGGGTTAAGGTTAGGGTTAGGGTTAGGGTTAGTGTTAGGGGTAGGGTAAGGGTAATTGTTAGGGTTAGTGTTAGGGTTAGCCTTAAGGTTAGGGTTAGGGTTAGGGTTAGGGTAAGGGTTAGGTTTAGGTTAGGGTAAGGTTAGGGTTAGGGTTAGGGTTAGGTTTAAGGATAGGGTTAGGGTTAGGGTTAGGGTAAGTTTA
>JANJXV010000399.1:892132-894632 GCA_024803745.1 Megascapheus bottae | reverse complement strand
GTTCGGGTTAGGGTAAGTGTTAGGGTAAGGGTTAGCGTTAGAGTTAGGTTTAGATTTGGGGTTAAGTTTAGGGTTAGGGTTAGGGTAAGGGTAAGGGTTAGGGTTAGGGTTAGTGTTAGGGTAAGGGTTAGGGTTAGGGTTAGGGTTAGGGTTAGGGTAAGGGTAAGGTTTAGGATTAAGGTTAGGTTTAGGGTTAGGTTTAGGGTTTGGGTTAGGGTTAGGGTTAGGTTTAAGTTTAGCGTTATGGTATGCGTAAGGGTTAGGGTTAGGGTTAGGGTTAGATTTAGGATTAGAGTTAGGGTTAGGGTTAGGGTTAGGGTAAGGATAAGGGTTAGGGTTAGGGTTAGGGTTAGGTTTAGGGTAAAGGTTAGGGTTAAGTTTAGGGTTAGGGTTAGGGTTAGGGTTAGGGTAAGGGTAAGGGTGAGGGTTAGGGTTAGGTTTAGGGTTAGGGTTAGGGTAAGTGTAAGGGTTCGGTTTAGGGTTATGGTTAGGGTTAGGGATTGGGTTAGGGTTAGGGTTTGGGTAAGGATAAGGGTTAAGGTTAGTATTAGGGTTAGGTTTAGGATTAGGGTTAAGGTTATGGTTAGGGTGCGGGTAAGGGTAAGGTTTAGGGTTAGGTTTAGTTTTAGGGTTAGGGTAAGGGTTAGGGTTAGGTTTAGGGTTAGGGTTAGGGATAGGGTAAGGGTAAGTCTTAGTGTTAGGATTAGGTTTAGGGTTGGGGTTAAGGTTAGGGTTAGGGTAAGGGTAAGGGTTAGGGTTAGGGTTAGGGTTTGGTTTAGGGTTGTGGTTAAGGTTAGGTTTAGGGTTAGGGTACGTTTAAGGATTAGGGTTAGGGTTAGGGTTAGGGTTATACTTAGGGTTAGGGGTAGGGTTAGGATTAGCGTTAGGTTAGGATTAGTGTTAGGGTTAGTGTTAGGGTAAGGTTATGTGGTAGGTTTAGGGTTAGGGTTAGGATAAGTGTTAGGGTTAGGGTTACGGTTAGGATGAGGGTAAGGGTAAGGTTTAGGGTTAAAGTTAGGGTAAGGGTTAGGGTTAGTTTAGGGTTAGGGAAAGGGTAAGGGTTAGGGTTAGGTTTAGGGTTAGGTTAAGGTTAAGGGTTAGGTTTAGGGTTAGGGTTAGGTTTAGAGTTAGTGTTAGGGTAAATGTAAGGGTTAGGGTTAGGTTTAGGGTTAGGGTTAGGGTTTAGGGTTAGTGTTAGGGTTAGGTTAAGGGTTAGGGTTATGATAAGCGTTAGGGTTAGGGTAAGGGTAAGTGTTAGGTTTAGGGTTAGGGTTAGGGTTATTGTAAGGTTTAGGGTTAGGGTTAGGTTTAGGTGGTAGGGTTAGGGTTAGTGTTAGGGTTTACGGTTAGGGTTAGGGTACGGGTAAGGGTTAGGGTTAGGTTTAGGGTTAGGGTAAGTGTAAGGGTTAGGTTTAGGGTTAGGATTAGGTTTAGAGTTAGTGTTAGGGTAAGGGTAAGGGTTAGGATTAGGGTTAGGGTTAGGTTAAGTGTTAGGCTTAGGGGTTCGGGTTAGTGTTAGGGTTAGGTTAATGGTTAGGGTTAGGTTTAGGGTTAGGATAAGGGTTAGGGTTAGGGTAAGGGTAAGTGTTAAGTTTAGGGTTAGGGTTAGGGTTAGGGTAATGGTTAGGGTTAGGGTTAGGTTTATGTGGTAGGGTTAGGTTTAGGGTTAGGGTTAGGGCAAGGGTAAGGGTTAGGTTTAAGTTTAGGATTACTGATAGGGTTATGGTTAGGGTAAGGGTAAGGTTTAGGGTTAGGGTTAGGGTTAGGGTTAAGGTTAGGGTTAGGGTTAGGGTTAGGTTTAGGGTTAGGGTTAGGGTAAGGGTAAGGGTTAGGGTTAGGGTTAGGGTTAGGGTTAGGGTTAGGGTTAGGGTCAGGGTAAGGACAAGGTTTAGGCTTAGGGTTATAGTTAGGGTTAGGGTTAGGGTAAGTGTTAGGGTAAGGTTAGGGTTAGGGTAAGGGTAAGGGTTAGGGTTAGGGTTAGTGTTAGGGTAAGGGTTAGGGTTAATGTTAGGGTTAGGGTTAGGGTTAGAGTTAGGGTAAGCGTAAGGGTTAGTGTTAGGGTTAGGGTAAAGGTAAGGGTAAGGTTTAGGGTTAGGGTTAGGGTTAGTTTAAAGATTAGGGTTAGGGTTAGGGTTAGAGTGAGATTTAGGTTTGGTTAAGGGTAAGGGTTATGGTTAGGATTTTGGTTAGGTTTAGGTTAAGGTTTAGGGTTAGGTGTTAGGGTTAGGGTTATTGTTAGGGTTAGGGAAAGGGTTATGGTTATGGTTAGGGTTAGTGTTAGGGTAAGTATTAGCGTTAGGGTTAGGGTTAGGGTTAGGGTAAGGGTTAGGGTTAGGTTAGGGTAAGGGTTAGGGTTAGGGTTAGGGTTAGGGTTAGGTTTAAGTTTAGGGTTAGGGTTAGGGTTAGGGTAAGGGTAAGGGTTACGGTTAGGGTTAGGGTTAATTTTAGGGTTATGGTATGTGTAAGGGTTAGGGTTAGGGTTAGGGTTAGGGTAAGGGTT
>JANJXV010000399.1:882132-887132 GCA_024803745.1 Megascapheus bottae | reverse complement strand
GTTAGGGTTAGGGTTAGGTTTAAGTTTAGCATTATGATATGGTATGCGTAAGGGTTAGGGTTAGGTTTAGGGTTAGGTTTAGGGTAAGGGTTTGGGTTAAGGTTAGGGTTAGGGTTAGTGTTCGGTTTAGGGTTATGGTTAGGGTTAGGGATTGGGTTAGGGTTAGGGTTTGGGTAAGGATAATGGTTAGGGTTAGGGTTAGGTTTAGGATTAGGGTTAAGGTTAGGGTTAGGGTGCGGGTAAGGGTAAGGTTTAGGGTTAGATTTAGGTTTAGGTTTAGGGTAAGGGTTAGGGTTAGGGTTAGGTTTAGTTTAAGGGTTAGGGTTAGGGTAAGGTAAGGGTTAGGGTTAGGGTCAGGTTTAGGGTTAGGGATAGGATAAGGGTAAGGGTAAGGGTTAGGTTTAGGGTTAGGGTTACGTTTAGGGTTAGGGTTAGGAGTTAGGACTAGGGTTAGGTTTAGGGTTAGGGTTAGGGTTCAGGTAAGGGTAAGGTTTAGGGTTAGGTTAGGGTTAGGGTTAGGGTAATGGTTAGGGTAGGGTTAGGGTTAGGTTTAGGGTTAGGGATAGGGTAAGGGTAAGGGTTAGGGTAAGGGTTAGGTTTAGGGTTGGGGTTAAGGTTAGGTTTAGGGTTAGGGTACATTTAAGGATTTTGGTTAGGATTAGGGTTAGGGTTATGCTTAGAGTTAGGGTTAGGGGTAGGATTAGTGTTCTGTTTAGGGTTAGAGTTAGGGTTAGGGTTAGGTTTAGGGTAAGGTTATGTGTTGGGGTTAGGGTTAGGTTTAGGCTTAGGGTTAGGGTTAGGGTAAGTGTTAGGGTTAGGGTTAGGGTTACTGTTAGTTTTAGGGCAAGGGTAAGGGTTAGGGGTGAATTTAGGCTCAGGGTTAGGGTTAGGGTTAGGGTAAGGATAAATGTTAGAGTTAAGGTTAGGGTTAGGGTTAAGGTTAGGATTAGGGTTAGTTTAGGGTTATGATTAGGGTTATGGTTAGGGTAAGGGTTAGGTTTAGGGTTAGGGTTAGGGTTAGGCTTAGTGTTAGGGTAAGGGTAAGATTTAGCGTTAGGGTTATGGTTAGGGTTAAGGTTGAGGTTAGGGTTAGGGTTAGGGTTAGATTTAGGGTTATGATTAGGGTTAGGGTAAGTGTTACGGTTAGGGTTAGTGTTAGGATTAGGGTTAGGGTAAGGGTAAGGTTTAGGGTTAAAGTTATGGTCAGGGTTACGGTTAGGGTTAGGGTTAGTGTAAGGGTAAGGGTTAGGTTTAGGTTTAGGGTTATGGTAAGGGTAAGGTTTAGGTTGAGGGTTAGGTTTAGGTTTAGGGTTAGGGTTAGCGTAAGGATAAATATTAGAGTTAATGTTAGGGTGAGGGTAAGGGTAAGGGTTAAGGTTAAGATTAGGGTAAGGGTTAGGGTAAGGGTTAGGGTTAGGGTTAGGGTAAGGGTTAGGGTTAGTGTGAGGGTTAGGTTGAAGGTTGGGGTTAAGGTTCGGGTTAGGGTTAGGGTAAGGGTAAGGGTTAGGTTTGGGTTAGGGTTAGGGTTAGGGTTGGGGTTAAGGTTAGGGTTAGGGTTAGGTTTACGGTTAGGATTAGGGTTATGGTTATGGTTAGGGTTAGGCTTAGGGTTAGGGTTAGGGTTAGGGTAAGGGTAAGGGTTAGAATTAGAGTTAGGGTTAGGGTTAGGGGTTACGGTTATGGTTAGGTTTAGGGTTAGGGAAAGAGTTAGGATTAGGTTTAGGGTTAGGTAATGGAAAGTGTTAGTGTTGGGGTTAGGGTTAGGGTAAGGATAAGGGTTAGGGTTAGGTTTAGGGTTAGGGTAAGGGTAAGGGTTAGGTTTCGGTTTAAGGTTAGGTTTAGGGTTAGGGTTAGGGTAAGGAAAAATGTTACAATTAAGGTTAGGGTTAGGGTTACGGTTAGGGTTAAGGATAGGGTGAGGGTAAGGGTAAGGGTTAGGGTTAAGGTTAGGGTTAGGGTTAGGGTAAGGGTTAGGGTTCGGGTTAGGGTTAGGGTTAGGTTTAGGTTTGGGTTTAAGGTTAGGGTTAGGGTTAGGGTAAGGGTAAGGGTTAGGTTAGGGTTAGGCTTAGGGTTAAGGTCAGGGTTAGGGTTAGGTTTAAGGTTAGGATTAGGGTTAGGGTTAGGGTAAGGGTTAGGGTTAGGGTTGGGTTAGGGTTAGGATTAGGGTTAGGGTAAGGGTAAGGGTAATTGTAAGGGTTAGAGTTAGGGGTAGGGGTAGGGTAAGGGTTAGTTTTAGGGTTAGGGTAAGGGTAAGGTTTAGGGTTAGGGTTAGGGTTAAGGTTAGGGTAAGGTTAAGGGTAAGTGTTAGGGTTAGGGTTAGGTTTAGGGTAAGGGTAAGGGTTAGGGTTAAGGTTAGGGTTAGGGTTAGTTTTAGGGTTAGGGTTAGGGTTAGGTTAAGGGTACGGTTAGGGTTAGGTTTAGGGTTAGGGTAAGTGTAAGGGTTAAGTTTAGGGTTATGGTTAGATTTAGAGTTAATGTTAGGGTAAGGGTAAGGGTTAGGTTTAGGGTTAGGGTTAGGGTAAGGGTTAGGGTTAGGGGTTCGGGTTAGTGTTAGGGTTAGGTTAAGGGTTAGGTTTAGGTTTAGGGTTAGGGTTAGGATAAGGGTTAGGGTTAGGGTAAGGGTAAGTGTTAAGTTTAGTGTTAGGGTTAGGGTTAAGGTAAGGGTTAGGGTTAGGGTTAGGTTTATGTGGTAGGGTTAGTGTTAGTGTTAGGGTTAGGGTTAGGGTAAGGGTAAGATTTAGGGTTAGGGTTAGGGTTAAGGTTAGGGTTAGGGTTAGGGTTAAGTTTAGGGTTAGGGTTAGGGTAAGGGTAAGGGTTAGGGTTAGGGTTAGGGTTAGGTTTAGGGTTAGGTTAAGGTTAGGGTTAGGGTAAGTGTAAGGGTTAGGGTTAGCGTTAGGGTTAAGGTTAGGGTTAGGGTTAGGGTTAGGGTTAGGGTTAGGGTAAGGGTTAGGGTAGGTTTGGGTAAGGGGTAGGGTTAGGGTTAGTTTAACGGTTAGGGTTAGGGTTAGGGTTAGAGGGATATTTAGGGTTGGTTAAGGGTAAGTGTTATGGTTAGGGTTATGGTTAGGGTAAGGTTAAGGTTTAGGGTTAGGTGTTAGGGTTAGGGTTAGGGTTAGGGAAAGGGTTATGGTTAGGGTTAGGTTTAGGGTAAGGGTAGGGTTAGGGTTAGGGTTAGGGTAACTGTTAGCGTTAGGGTTAGGGTTAGGGTTAGTGTTAGGGTAAGGGTTAGGGTTAGGGTTAGGGTAAGATTATGTGTTAGGGTTAGGGTTAAGGTTAGTGTTAGGGTAAGGGTTAGGGTTAGAGTTAGGTTTAGGTTTGGGGTTAAGTTTAGGGATAGGGTTAGGGTAAGAGTAAGGGTTAGGGTTAGGGTTAGTGTTAGGGTAAGGGTTAGGGTTAGGGTTAGGGTTAGGGTAAGGGTAAGGTTTAGGATTAAGGTTAGGTTTAGGGTAAGGTTTAGGGTTTGGGTTAGGGTTAGGGTTAGGGTTAGGGTAAGGGTAATGGTTAGGGTTAGGTTTAGGATTAGGGTTAAGGTTATGGTTAGGGTGCGGGTAAGGGTAAGGTTTAGGGTTAGGTTTAGGTTTAGGGTTAGGGTAAGGGTTAGGGTTAGGTTTAGGGTTAGGGTTAGGGTTAGGGTTAGGGTAAGGTTAAGTCTTAGGGTTAGGATTAGGTTTGGGGTTGGGGTTAGGGTTAGGGTTAGGGTAAGGGTAAGGGTTAGGGTTAGGGTTAGGGTTTGGTTTAGGGTTGGGTTTAAGATTAGGTTTAGGGTTAGGGTACGTTGAAGGATTAGGGTTAGGGTTAGGGTTAGGGTTATACTTAGGGTTAGGGGTAGGGTTAGGATTAGGGTTAGGTTAGGATTAGTGTTAGGGTTAGTGTTAGGGTAAGGTTATGTGTTAGGTTTAGGGTTAGGGTTAGGGTAAGTTTTAGGGTTAGGGTTACGGTTAGGATGAGGGTAAGGGTAAGGTTTAGGGTTAAAGTTAGGGTAAGGGTTAGGGTTAGGGTTAGGGAAAGGGTAAGGGTTAGGGTTAGGTTTATGGTTAGAGTAAGGATAAGGGTTAGGTTTAGGGTTAGGGTTAGGTTTAGAGTTAGTGTTAGGGTAACTGTAAGGGTTAGGGTTAGGTTTAGGGTTAGGGTAAGGGTTTAGGGTTAGTGTTAGGGTTAGGTTAAGGGTTAGGGTTAGGATTAGGGTTAGGATAAGTGTAAGGGTTAGGTTTAGGGTTATGGTTAGGCTTA
Organism: Megascapheus bottae; assembly: GCA_024803745.1. Taxonomy (NCBI): domain Eukaryota; kingdom Metazoa; phylum Chordata; class Mammalia; order Rodentia; family Geomyidae; genus Megascapheus; species Megascapheus bottae. The sequence continues at coordinate 882,902 of JANJXV010000399.1, read as the reverse complement.
TTGTAAGGTTTAGGGTTAGGGTTAGGTTTAGGTGGTAGGGTTAGAGTTAGAGTTAGGGTTAGGTAAGTGTAAGGGTTAGGTTTAGGGTTAGGGTTAGGTTTAGAGTTAGTGTTAGGTTAAGGGTAAGGGTTAGGGTTAGGGTTAGGGTTAGGTTTAGGGTTAGGGTTAGGGTAAGGACAAGGTTTAGGCTTAGGTTTAAGGTTAGGGTTAGGGTTAGGTTCAGGGTTAGGTTAAGGTTAGGGTTAGTGTAAGTGTAAGGGTTAGGGTTAAGGTTAGCGTTTGGGTTAAGTTTAGGGTTAGGGTTAGGGTTAGGGTAAGGGTAAGGGTTAGGGTTAGGGTTAGTGTTAATGTAAGGGTTAGGGTTAGGGTTAGGGTTAGGGTAAGGGTAAGGGTTAGGGTTAGGGTTAGGGTTAAGTTTAGGTTTAGGGTTAGGGTAAGTGTAAGGGTAAGGGTAAGGGTAAGAGTTAGGGTTAGGGTTAGGGTAATGGTTAGATTTAGGGTTAGGGTAAGGGTAAGGTTTAGGGTTATGGTTAGGGTTATGGTTAGGGTAAGGGTAAGGGTGAGTGTTAGGGTTAGGGTTAGGTTTAGGGTAAGGGTAAGGTTTAGGATTAAGGTTAGGGTTAGGGTTAGGTTTAGGGTTTGGGTTAGGGTTAGGTTTAAGTTTAGTGTTACGGTATGCGTAAAGGTTAGGGTTAGGGTTAGGGTTAGGTTTAGGGTTAGAGTTAGGGTTAGGGTTAGGGTAAGGATAAGGGTTAGGGTTAGGGTTAGGG
>JANJXV010000399.1:877132-879632 GCA_024803745.1 Megascapheus bottae | reverse complement strand
TGAGGGTAAGGGTAAGGGTTAGGGTTAAGATTAGGGTTAGGGTTAGGTTTAGGGTTAGGGTAAGCGTTAGGGTTATGGTTAGGGTTAGGTTTAAGGTTGGGGTTGAGATTCGGGTTAGGGTTTGGGTAAGGGTAAGGGTGATGTTAGGGTTAGGGTTAGGGTTAGGGTTAAGGTTAGGGTTAGGGTTAGGTGTAGGGTTAGGATTAGGGTTATGGTTATGGTTAGGGTTAGGGTTAGGGTAAGGGTAAGGGTTAGGATTAGAGTTAGGGTTAGGGTTAGGGGTTACGGTTAGGGTTAGGTTTAGGGGTGGGAAAGGGTTAGGATTAGGGTTAGGGTTAGATAAGGGTAAGTGTTAGTGATAGGGTTAGGGTTAGGGTAAGGGTAAGGGTTAGGGTTAGGTTTAGGGTTAGGGTAAGGGTAAGGGTTAGGTTTAGGTTTAGGTTTAGGTTTAGGGTTAGGGTTAGGGTAAGGAAAAATGTTACAATTAAGGTTAGGGTTAGGGTTAGGGTTAGGGTTAAGGTTAGGGGGAGGGTAAGGGCAAGAGTTATGGTTAGGGTTAGTGTTTGGGTTAGGGGAAGGGTTGGGGTTAGGGTTAGGGTTAGGTTTAGGTTTGGGGTTAAGGTTAGGGTTAGGGTTAGGGTTACGGTTAGGGTTAGAGTTAGGGTAACGATATGTGTTCGGGTTAGGGTTAGGGTTAGGGTTAGGGTTAACGTTAGGGTAATCGTAAGGGTTAGTGTTAGGGTTAGGGTTAAGGTAAGGGTAAGGTTTAGGGTTAGGATTAGGCTTAGGTTTAAGGTTAGAGTTAGGGTTAGGGTAAGGGTAAGGGTTAGGGTTAGGGTTAGGGTAAGGATTAGGGTTAGGGTTAGGGTTAGGGTTAGGCTAGGGTGTAGGGTAAGGGTAAGTGTTAGTGTTAGGGTTAGGTTTAGGATAAGGGTAAGGATTAGGGTTAGGTTTAGGGTTAGGGTTAGAGGTTAGGGATAGGGTTAGGGATAAGGTGAGGGTTAGGTTTTGGGTTAGGGTTAGGATAAGGGTAAGGGTTAGGGTTAGGGTTAGGGTTAGGGTTTGTGTTAGGTTTAGGGTTAGGGTTAGTGTAAGGGCAAGGGTTAGGATTAGGGTTAGGGTTAAGTTTAGGGTTAGGATTAGGATTAGGGTTAGGGTTAAGGTTAGGGTTAGGGTTAGGGATAAGGTTAGGGTAAGGGTTAGCGTTAGAGTTAGGGTAAGGGTTAGGGTTAGGGTTATGGTTAGGGTTAGGTTTAGAGTTAGGTATAGGTTTAGGGTTAAGGGTTAGGCCTAGGGTTAGGGTTAGGGTAAGCATTACGTTTAGGGTTAGGGTTAGTGTTAGGGTTAGGTTAAGGGTTAGGGTTAGGGTTAGGGTTAGGATAAGCGTTAGGTTTAGGGTAATGGTAAGTTTTAGGGTTAGGGTTAGGGTTAGGGTTAAGGTTAGGGTTAGGTTTAGGGTTAGGGTTAGGGTAAGTGTTAGGGTAAGGGTTAGGGTTAGGGTAACGGTAAGGGTTAGGTTTAGGGTTAGGGTTAGGGTAAGGGCAAGGTTTAGGCTTAGGGTTAAGGTAAGGGTAAGGGTTAGGATTAGGGTTAGGGTTAAGGTTAGGTTTAGGGTTAGGGTAAGGGTAAGGGTAAGGGTAAGGGTAAGGGTAAGTGTTAGGGTTAGGGTTAGGGTAATGGTTAGAGTTAGGGTTAGGGTAAGGGTAAGGGTTAGGGTTATGGTTAGGGTTATGGTTAGGGTAAGGGTAAGGGTGAGTGTTAGGGTTAGGGTTAGTTTTAGGGTAAGGGTAAGGTTTAGGATTAAGGTTAGGGTTAGGGTTAGGTTAAGCTTTAGGTTTAGGTGTTATGGTTAGGGTTAGGGTTAGATTAGGGAAATGGTTATGGTTAGGGTTAGGGTTATGGTAAGGGTTAGGGTTAGGGGTAGGGGTAGGGTAAGTTTTAGCGTTAGGGTTAGGGTTAGGGTTAGGGTTAGGGTAAGGGTTTGCGTTAGGATTAGGGTTAGGGTAAGGTTAAATGTTAGGTTTAGGGTTAGGATTAGGGTTAGGGTTAGGTTTAAGTTTAGGGTTAGGGTTAGGTTTAGGGTTAGAGTTAGGTTTACGGTTAGGGTTTGGAGATAGGACTAGGGTTAGGGTTAGTGTAAGGGTTAGGGTTAGGGTTAGGTTTAGTTTAAGGTTTAGGTTAGGGTTAGGGTAAGGGTAAGGGTTAGGGTTAGGGTTAGAGTTAGGGTTAGGTTTAGGGTTAGGGTTAGGGTTCGGGTAAGGGAAAGGGTTAGGGTTAGGTTAGGGTTAGGGTTAGGGTAATGGTTATGGTTAGGGTTAGGTTTAGGTTTAGGGTTAGGGATAGGGTAAGGGTAAGGGTTAGGGTTAGGGTAAGGGTTAGGTTTAGGGTTGGGGTTAAGTTTAGGTTTAGGGTTAGGGTACATTTAAGCATTAGCGTTAGGGTTAGGGTTATGCTTAGAGTTAGGGTTAGGGGTAGGATTAGGGGTATGTTTAGGGTTAGG
>JANJXV010000399.1:864632-874632 GCA_024803745.1 Megascapheus bottae | reverse complement strand
GGTTAGGGTAAGGATAAGGGTAAGTAGTAGGGTTAAGCTTAGGTTTAGGGTAAGGGTAAGGGTTAGGGTTAAGGTTAGGGTTAGGGTTAATGTTAGGTTTAGCGTTAGGGTAAGCTAAGGGTTAGGTTAGGGTTAGGGTTTGGGTAAGGATAAGTGTTAGGGTTAGGATTAGGGTTAGGGTAGGTTAAGGGTTAGGGTTAGGGTTAGAGTTAGGGTTAGGGTTAGGGTAAGGGTAAGTGTTAGGGTTAGGATTAGGTTTAGGGTTGGGGTTAAGGTTAGGGTTAGGGTTAGGGTTACGGTTAGGGTTAGAGTTAGGGTAACGGTATGTGTTCGGGTTAGGGTTAGGGTCAGGGTTAGGTTTAGTGTTAGGGTAAGGGTAAGGGTTACGGTTAGGGTTAGGGTAAGGATTAGGGTTAGGGTTAGGGTTAGGTTTAAGGATAGTGTTAGGGTTAGGGTTAGGGTAAGGGTAAGGGTTAGGGTTAGGGTTAGGGTTAGTTTTAGGGTTAGGGTAAGTGTAAGGGTTAGGGTTAGGGTTAGGTTTAGGGTAAGGGTTAGGGTTAGGATTAGGGTTAGGGTAGGGTTTAGGGTAAGGGTAAATGTTAGTGTTAGGGTTAGGTTTAGGATAAGGGTGAGGATTAGGTTTAGGTTTTGGTTTAGAGTTAGGGGTTAGGCTTAGGGTTAGGGTTAGGGTTAGGGAAGGGTTAGTTTAAGGGTTAGGGTTAGGGTTATGTTTAGGGTTAGGGTTAGAGTAAGGGTAAGGGTTAGGGTTAGGATTAGGGTTAGGGTTAGGGTAATGGTTAGGGTTAGGGTTAGAGTTAGGTTTAGGGTTAGGGATAGGGTAAGGGTAAGGGTTAGGGTTAGGGTCAGGTATAGGGTTGGGGTTAAGGTTAGGTTTAGGGTTAGGGTACATTGAAGGATTAGGGTTAGGTTTAGGGTTAGGGTTATGCTTAGGGTTAGGGTTAGGGTTAGGATTAGGGTTAGGTTTAGGGTTAGGGTTAGGCTTAGGGTAAGTGTTAGGGTTAGGGTTAGTGTTACGGTTAGGGTTAGGGTAAGTGTAAGGGTTAGGGTTTAAGTTAGGGTCAGGGTTAGGGTTAGGGTTAGGGTTAGGGTTAGGTAGGGTAAGGGTGAGGGTTAGGTTTGGGGTTAGGGTTAGGTTTAGGGTTAGGGTAGGGTAAGGATAAATTTTAGTGTTAAGGTTAGGGTTAGGGTTAAGGTTAGGATTAGGGTTAGGTTTAGGGTTATGATTAGGGTTATGGTTATGGTAAGGGTTAGGGTTAGGCTTAGGCTTAGGCTTAGTGTCAGGTTAAGGGTAAGGTTTAAGGTTAGGGTTGTGGTTAGGGTTAAGTTTGAGGTTAGGGTTAGGGTTAGGTTTAAATTTAGGGTTAGGATTAGGGTTAGGGTAAGGGTTAGGGTTAGGGTTAACGTTAGGGTTAGGCTTAGTGTTAGAGTAAGGGTAAGGGTTAGGGTTAGGGTTAGGGTTAGGGTTAAGTTTGTGTTTAGGGTTAGGATTAGGGTTAATGTAAGGGTTAGGTTTAGGGTTAGGGTAAGTGTTAAGGTTAGGGTTAGATTTAGAGTTAGGGTTAGGGTAATGGCAAGGATTAGGGTTAGGGCTAAGGTTAGGGTTAGGATTAGGGTTAGTGTTAGGGTTAGGGTAAGTGTAATTGTTAGGGTTAGTGTTAGGGTTAGGGTTAAGGTTAGGGTTAGGGTTAGGGTTAGGGTAAGGGTTAGGGTTAGGTATTGGTTTAGGGTTAGGGGTTAGGCTTAGGGTTAGGGTTAGGGTTAGGGTTAGGTTTAGGGTAGGGTTAGTTTAAGGGTTAGGGTTAGGTTTAGGTTTAGGGTTAGGGTTAGGGTTAGGGTAAGGGTAGGGGTTAGGGTTAGGATTAGGGTTAGGGTTAGGATAATGGTTAGGGTTAGGGTTAGAGTTAGGTTTAGGGTTAGGGATAGGGTAAGGGTAAGGGTTAGAGTTAGGGTTAGGTTTAGGGTTGGGGTTAAGGTTAGGTTTAGGGTTAGGATACATTTAAGGATTAGGGTTAGGGTTAGGGTTAGGGTTATGCTTAGGGTTAAGGTTAGGGTTAGGATTAGGGTTAGATTTAGGGTTAGGGTTAGGGTTAGGGTTAGGGTAAGGTTATGTGTTAGGGTTAGGGTTAGGGTTAGGGTAAGTGTTAGGGTTAGGGTTAGTGTTACGGTGAGGGCTAGGGTAAGGGTAAGGTTTAGGGTTAAGGTAATGGTCAGGGTTAGGGTTAGCGTTAGGGTTAGGGTTAGGGTAAGGGTAAGGGTTAGGGTTAGGTTTAGGGTTATGGTAAGGGTAAGGATTAGGTTTAGGGTTAGGGTTAGGTTTACGGTTAGAGTTAGCATAAGGATAAATGTTAGAGTTAAGGTAAGGGTGAGAGTAAGGGTAAGGGTTAGGGTTAAGATTAGAGTTAGAGTTAGGGTAAGGGTTACGGTTAGGGTTAGGGTAAGGGTTAGGGATAGGATTAGGGTTAGGTTTAAGGTTGGGGTTAAGTTTCGGATTAGGGTTAGGGTAAGGGTAAGGGTTATGTTAGGGTTAGGGTTAGGGTTAAGGTTAAGGTTAGGGTTAGGTTTAGGTTTAGGGTTAGGATTAGGGTTATGGTTATGGTTAGGGTTAGGGTTAGTGTTAGGGTAAGGGTAAGGGTTAGGATTAGAGTTAGGGTTAGGGTTATGGGTTACGGTTCGGGTTAGGTTTAGGGTTAGGGAAAGAGTTAGGATTAGGGTTAGGGTTAGGTAAGGGTAAGTGTTAGTGTAAGGGTTAGGGTTAGGGTACGGGTAAGGTTTAGGTTTAGGTTTAGGGTTAGGTTTAGGGTTAGGGTTAGGGTAAGGAAAAATGTTACAATTAAGGTTAGGGTTAGGGTTAATGTTAGGGTCAGGGTAAAGGTAAGGGTTAGGGTTAGGGTTAGGGATAGGGTTGGGGTAAGGGTTAGGGTTAGGGTTAGGGTTAGGTTTAGGTTTGGGGTTAAGGTTAGGGGGTTAGGGTTAGGGTAAGGGTAAGGGTTAGGTTAGGGTTAGGCTTAGGGTTAAGGTCAGGGTTAGGGTTAGGTTTAATGTTAGGATTATGGTTAGGGTTAGGGGAAGGGTTAGGGTTAGGGTTAGGGTTAGGGTTAGGTTTAGGGTTAGGGTAAGGGTAAGGGTAAGGATAATTGTAAGGGTTAGAGTTAGGGTTAGGGGTAGGGTAAGGGTTAGTTTTAGGGTTAGGCTAAGGGTAAGGTTTAGGGTTAGGGTTAGGGTTAAGTTTAGGGTAAGGGTAAGGGTAAGTGTTAGGGTTAAGGTGAGGTTTAGGGTAAGAGTAAGGTTTAGGGTTAAGGTTAGGGTTAGGTTTAGGTTTAGGGTTAGGGTTAGGGTTAATGTTACGTTTAGCGTTGGGGTAAGCGTAAGGGTTAGGTTAGGGTTAGGGTTAGGTTTAGGGTTAGAGTTAGCGTTAGGGTTACGGTAAGGATAAGGGTTAGGGTTAGGGTTAGGGTTAGGTTTAAGGTTAAGGTTAGGGTTAGGGTTAGGGTTAGGTTTAGGGTTAGGGTAATGGTTAGGGTTAGGTTTAGGGTTAGGGTTAGGGTAAGGGTTAGGGTTCGGGTTTGGGTAAGGATAAGTGTTAGGGTTAGGGTTAGGGTTAGGGTTAGGGTTAGGTTAAGGGTTAGGGTTAAGGGTAGAGTTAGGGTTAGGGTTAGGGTAAGGGTAAGTGTTAGGGTTAGGATTAGGTTTAGGGTTGGGGTTAAGGTTAGAGTTAGGGTTAGTGTTAGGGTTAGGGTAAGTGTAATTGTAAGGGTTAGTGTTAGGGTTAGGGTTAAGGTTAGGGTTAGGGTAAGGGTTAAGTTTAGGGTTAGGGTTAGGGTAAGGGTAAGGGTTAGGGTTAGGTTTAGGGTTAGGGTTAGGGTAAGGGTTAGGGTTCGGGTTTGGGTAAGGATAAGTGTTAGGGTTAGGGTTAGGTTAAGGGTTAGGGTTAAGGGTAGAGTTAGGGTTAGGGTTAGGGTAAAGGTAAGTGTTAGGGTTAGGATTAGGTTTAGGGTTGGGGTTAAGGTTAGGGTTAGGGTTAGGGTTAGTGTTAGGGTTAGGGTAAGTGTAATTGTTAGGGTTAGTGTTAGGGTTAGGGTTAAGGTTAGGGTAAGGGTTAGGTTTAGGGTAAGGGTTAGGGTTAGGTTTTGGTTTAGGGTTAGGGGTTAGGCTTAGGGTTAGGGTTAGGGTTAGGGTTAGGTTTAGGGTAGGGTTAGTTTAAGGGTTAGGGTTAGGTTTAGGTTTAGGGTTAGGGTTAGGGTTAGGGTAAGGGTAAGGGTTAGGGTTAGGATTAGGGTTAGGGTTAGGGTAATGGTTAGGGTTAGGGTTAGGGTTAGGTTTAGGGTTAGGGATAGGGTAAGGGTAAGGGTTAGAGTTAGGGTTAGGTTTAGGGTTGGGGTTAAGGTTAGGTTTAGGGTTAGGATACATTTAAGGATTAGTGTTAGGTTTAGGGTTAGGGATAGGGTTAGGGTAAGGGTTAGGGTTAGGTTTAGGGTTAGGTTTAGGTTTGGGGTTAAGTGTAGGGTTAGGGTTAGGGTAAGGGTAAGGGTTAGGTTAGGGTTAGGCTTAGGGTTAAGGTCTTGGTTAGGGTTAGGTTTAAGGTTAGGATTAGGGATAGGGTTAGGGGAAGGGTTAGGGTTAGGGTTAGGGTTAGGGTTAGGTTTAGGGTTAGGGTAAGGGTAAGGGTAAGGGTAATTGTAAGGGTTAGAGTTAGGGTTAGGGGTAGGGTAAGGGTTAGTTTTAGGGTTAGGCTAAGGGTAAGGTTTAGGGTTAGGGTTAGGATTAAATTTAGGGTAAGGGTAAGGGTAAGTGTTAGGGTTAAGGTTAGGTTTAGGGTAAGAGTAAGGTTTAGGGTTAAGGTTACGGTTAGGGTTAGGTTTAGGGTTAGGGTTAGGGTTAATGTTACGTTTAGCGTTAGGGTAAGCGTAAGGGTTAGGTTAGGGTTAGGGTTAGGTTTAGGGTTAGAGTTAGCGTTAGGGTTACGGTAAGGATAAGGGTTAGGGTTAGGGTTAGGGTTAGGGTAAGGGGAAGGGTTAGGGTTAGGGTTAGGATTAGGATTAGGGTTAGGGTAATGGTTAGGGTTAGGGTTAGGTTTAGGGTTAGGGATAGGGTAAGGGTAAGGGTTAGAGTTCGGGTTAGGTTTAGGGTTGGGGTTAAGGTTAGGTTTAGGGTTAGGATACCTTTAAGGATTAGGGTTAGGGTTAGGGTTAGGGATAGTGTTAGGGTAAGGGTTAGGGTTAGGGTTAGGGTAAGATTATGTGTTAGGGTTAGGGTTAAGGTTAGTGTTAGGGTAAGGGTTAGGGTTAGAGTTAGGTTTAGGTTTGGGGTTAAGTTTAGGGATAGGGTTAGGGTAAGAGTAAGGGTTAGGGTTAGGGTTAGTGTTAGGGTAAGGGTTAGGGTTAGGGTTAGGGTTAGGGTAAGGGTAAGGTTTAGGATTAAGGTTAGGTTTAGGGTAAGGTTTAGGGTTTGGGTTAGGGTTAGGGTTAGGGTTAGGGTAAGGGTAATGGTTAGGGTTAGGTTTAGGATTAGGGTTAAGGTTATGGTTAGGGTGCGGGTAAGGGTAAGGTTTAGGGTTAGGTTTAGGTTTAGGGTTAGGGTAAGGGTTAGGGTTAGGTTTAGGGTTAGGGTTAGGGTTAGGGTAAGGTTAAGTCTTAGGGTTAGGATTAGGTTTGGGGTTGGGGTTAGGGTTAGGGTTAGGGTAAGGGTAAGGGTTAGGGTTAGGGTTAGGGTTTGGTTTAGGGTTGGGTTTAAGATTAGGTTTAGGGTTAGGGTACGTTGAAGGATTAGGGTTAGGGTTAGGGTTAGGGTTATACTTAGGGTTAGGGGTAGGGTTAGGATTAGGGTTAGGTTAGGATTAGTGTTAGGGTTAGTGTTAGGGTAAGGTTATGTGTTAGGTTTAGGGTTAGGGTTAGGGTAAGTTTTAGGGTTAGGGTTACGGTTAGGATGAGGGTAAGGGTAAGGTTTAGGGTTAAAGTTAGGGTAAGGGTTAGGGTTAGGGTTAGGGAAAGGGTAAGGGTTAGGGTTAGGTTTATGGTTAGAGTAAGGATAAGGGTTAGGTTTAGGGTTAGGGTTAGGTTTAGAGTTAGTGTTAGGGTAACTGTAAGGGTTAGGGTTAGGTTTAGGGTTAGGGTAAGGGTTTAGGGTTAGTGTTAGGGTTAGGTTAAGGGTTAGGGTTAGGATTAGGGTTAGGATAAGTGTAAGGGTTAGGTTTAGGGTTATGGTTAGGCTTATTGTAAGGTTTAGGGTTAGGGTTAGGTTTAGGTGGTAGGGTTAGAGTTAGAGTTAGGGTTAGGTAAGTGTAAGGGTTAGGTTTAGGGTTAGGGTTAGGTTTAGAGTTAGTGTTAGGTTAAGGGTAAGGGTTAGGGTTAGGGTTAGGTTTAGGGTTAGGGTTAGGGTAAGGACAAGGTTTAGGCTTAGGTTTAAGGTTAGGGTTAGGGTTAGGTTCAGGGTTAGGTTAAGGTTAGGGTTAGTGTAAGTGTAAGGGTTAGGGTTAAGGTTAGCGTTTGGGTTAAGTTTAGGGTTAGGGTTAGGGTTAGGGTAAGGGTAAGGGTTAGGGTTAGGGTTAGTGTTAATGTAAGGGTTAGGGTTAGGGTTAGGGTTAGGGTAAGGGTAAGGGTTAGGGTTAGGGTTAGGGTTAAGTTTAGGTTTAGGGTTAGGGTAAGTGTAAGGGTAAGGGTAAGGGTAAGAGTTAGGGTTAGGGTTAGGGTAATGGTTAGATTTAGGGTTAGGGTAAGGGTAAGGTTTAGGGTTATGGTTAGGGTTATGGTTAGGGTAAGGGTAAGGGTGAGTGTTAGGGTTAGGGTTAGGTTTAGGGTAAGGGTAAGGTTTAGGATTAAGGTTAGGGTTAGGGTTAGGTTTAGGGTTTGGGTTAGGGTTAGGTTTAAGTTTAGTGTTACGGTATGCGTAAAGGTTAGGGTTAGGGTTAGGGTTAGGTTTAGGGTTAGAGTTAGGGTTAGGGTTAGGGTAAGGATAAGGGTTAGGGTTAGGGTTAGGGTTAGGTTTAGGGTAAGGGTTAGGGTTAAGGTTAGGGTTAGGGTTAGGGTTAGGGTAAGGGTTAGGGTAAGGGTAAGGTTTCTGGTTAGGTTTAGGGTTAGGGTTAGGGTAAGTGTAAGGATTCGGTTTAGGGTTATGGTTAGGGTTAGGGATTGGGTTAGGATTAGGGTTTGGGTAAGGATAAGGTTTAGGGTTAGGGTTAGGTTTAGGATTAGGGTTAAGGTTATGGTTAGGGTGCAGGTAAGGGTAAGGTTTAGGGTTAGATTTAGGTTTAGGGTTAGGGTAAGGGTTAGGGTTAGGTTTAGGGTTAGGGTTAGGGTTAGGGGAAGGGTAAGACTTAGGGTTAGGATTAGGTTTAGGGTTGGGGTTAAGGTTAGGGTTAGGGTTAGGGTAAGGGTAAGGGTTAGGGTTAGGGTTAGGGTAAGGTTAGGGTTTGGGTTAGGGTTAGGGTTAGGGTTAAGGTTAGGTTTAGGATTAGGGTAAGGGTAAGGGTTAGGTTTAGGCTTAGGGTTAGGGTTAGGTTTAGCCTTAGGATAAGCGTAACGGTTATAATTAGGGTTAGGGTTAAGGTAAGGGTAAGGTGTAGGGTTAGTGTTATGGTAAGGGTTAGGGTCAGGGTTAGGGTTAGGGTTAGGGTAAGGGTAAGGGTTAGGATTAGGGTTAGGGTAAGGGTTAGGGTTAGGGTTAGGGTAAGGTTTATGGTAGCGTTTAGGGTAAGGGTAATTGTTAGTGTTAGGGTTAGGTTTAGGATAAGGGTAAGGATTAGGGTTAGGGTTAGGTTTAGGGTTAGTGTTAGGTTTAGGGTTAGGGTTAGGGTAAGGGCAAGGGTTAGGGTTAGGGTTAGGTTTAGGGTTAAGTTTAGGGTTAGGATTAGGGTTAGTGTTAGGTTTAAGGTTACGGTTAGGGTTAGGGTTAGGGTAAGGGTTAGGGGTAGGGTTAGGGTTAGAGTTAGGTTTACAGTTAGGGTTAGTAGATAGGAAAAGGGTTAGGGTTAGTGTAAGGGTTAGGGTTAGGGTTAGGTTTAGTTTAAGGGTTAGGGTTAGGGTCCGGGTAAGGGTAAGGGTTAGGGTTAGGATTAGGGTTAGGGTGAGGGTTAGGGATAGGGTTCGGGTAAGGGAACGGGTTAGGGTTAGGTTAGGGTTAGTTTTAGGGTAATGGTTATGGTTAGGGTTAGGTTTAGGTTTAGGGTTAGGGATAGGGTAAGGGTTAGGGTTTGGTTTAGGTTTAGGGTTGGGGATAGGGTAAGGATAAGGGTTAGGGTTAGGGTAAGGGTTAGGTTTAGGGTTGGGGTTAAGTTTAGGTTTAGGGTTAGGGTACATTTAAAGATTAGCGTTAGCGATAGGGTTAGGGTTAGGCTTAGTGTTAGGGTTAGGGTAAGGTTTAGGGTTAGGGTTAAGTTTGAGGTTAGGGTTAGGATTAGGGTTAGGGTAAGGGTTAGGGTTAGGGTTAGGGTAAGTGTTAGGGTTACGGTTAGAGTTAGAGTTAGGGTTAGGGTAAGGGCAAGGATTAGGGTTAGGGTTAAGATTAGGGTTAGGGTTAGGGTTAGTGTTAGGGTTAGGGTAAGGGTAAGGGTTAGGGTTAGGGTTAGGGTTAGGGTTAAGGTTAGGGTTAGGGTTAGGGTTAGGGTAAGGGTAACGGTTAGGATAGGGTAAGCGTTAGGGTTAGGGTTAGGGTTAGGGTTAGGGTTAGGGTTAAGGTTAGGGTTAGGGTTAGGGTTAGGGTAAGGGTAAGGGTTAGGGTTAGGGTTAGGGTTAGTTTTAGGGTTAGGGTAAGTGTAAGGGTTAGGGTTAGGGTTAGGGTTAGGGTAAGGGTTAGGGTTAGAATTAGGGTTAGGGTAGGGTTTATGGTAAGCGTAAATGTTAGTGTTAGGTTTAGGATAAGGGTAAGGATTAGGGTTAGGTTTTGGTTTAGGGTTAGGGGTTAGGCTTAGGGTTAGGGTTAGGGTTAGGGTTTGGGTTAGGGTAGGGTTAGTTTAAGGGTTATGGTTAGGGTTAGGTTTAGGGTTAGGGTTAGGGTTAGGATAAGGGTAAGGGTTAGGGTTAGGATTAGGGTTAGGGTTAGGGTTAGGGTAATGGTTAGGGTTAGGGTAAGGGTTAGGTTTAGGGTTGGGTTTAAAGTTAGGTTTAGGGTTAGGGTACATTTAAGGATTATGGTTAGGGTTAGGGTTATGCTTAGGGTTAAGGTTAGGGTTAGGATTAGGGTTAGGTTTAGGGTTAGAGTTAGGTTTAGGGTTAGGGTTAGGGTAAGGTTATGTGTTAGGTTTAGGGTTAGGGTTAGGGTTAGGGTAAGTGTTATTGTTAGGGTTAGTGTTACGGTTAGGGTTAGGGTAAGGGTAAGGGTTAGGGTTAAAATTATGGTCAGGTTTAGGGTTAGGGTTAGGGTAAGGGTAAGGGTTAGGGTTATGTTTAGGATTATGGTAAAGGTAAGGTTTAGGTTTAGGGTTAGGGTTAGGTTTAGGGTTAGGGGTAGCATAAGGATAAATATTAGAGTTAAGATTAGGGTGAGGGTAAGGGTAAGGGTTAGGGTTAAGATTAGGGTTAGGGTTAGGTTTAGGGTTAGGGTAAGCGTTAGGGTTATGGTTAGGGTTAGGTTTAAGGTTGGGGTTGAGATTCGGGTTAGGGTTTGGGTAAGGGTAAGGGTGATGTTAGGGTTAGGGTTAGGGTTAGGGTTAAGGTTAGGGTTAGGGTTAGGTGTAGGGTTAGGATTAGGGTTATGGTTATGGTTAGGGTTAGGGTTAGGGTAAGGGTAAGGGTTAGGATTAGAGTTAGGGTTAGGGTTAGGGGTTACGGTTAGGGTTAGGTTTAGGGGTGGGAAAGGGTTAGGATTAGGGTTAGGGTTAGATAAGGGTAAGTGTTAGTGATAGGGTTAGGGTTAGGGTAAGGGTAAGGGTTAGGGTTAGGTTTAGGGTTAGGGTAAGGGTAAGGGTTAGGTTTAGGTTTAGGTTTAGGTTTAGGGTTAGGGTTAGGGTAAGGAAAAATGTTACAATTAAGGTTAGGGTTAGGGTTAG
>JANJXV010000399.1:857132-859632 GCA_024803745.1 Megascapheus bottae | reverse complement strand
GGGTAAGTGTAAGGGTTAGGGTTAGGGTTAGGTTTAGGGTAAGGGTTAGGGTTAGGATTAGGGTTAGGGTAGGGTTTAGGGTAAGGGTAAATGTTAGTGTTAGGGTTAGGTTTAGGATAAGGGTGAGGATTAGGTTTAGGTTTTGGTTTAGAGTTAGGGGTTAGGCTTAGGGTTAGGGTTAGGGTTAGGGAAGGGTTAGTTTAAGGGTTAGGGTTAGGGTTATGTTTAGGGTTAGGGTTAGAGTAAGGGTAAGGGTTAGGGTTAGGATTAGGGTTAGGGTTAGGGTAATGGTTAGGGTTAGGGTTAGAGTTAGGTTTAGGGTTAGGGATAGGGTAAGGGTAAGGGTTAGGGTTAGGGTCAGGTATAGGGTTGGGGTTAAGGTTAGGTTTAGGGTTAGGGTACATTGAAGGATTAGGGTTAGGTTTAGGGTTAGGGTTATGCTTAGGGTTAGGGTTAGGGTTAGGATTAGGGTTAGGTTTAGGGTTAGGGTTAGGCTTAGGGTAAGTGTTAGGGTTAGGGTTAGTGTTACGGTTAGGGTTAGGGTAAGTGTAAGGGTTAGGGTTTAAGTTAGGGTCAGGGTTAGGGTTAGGGTTAGGGTTAGGGTTAGGTAGGGTAAGGGTGAGGGTTAGGTTTGGGGTTAGGGTTAGGTTTAGGGTTAGGGTAGGGTAAGGATAAATTTTAGTGTTAAGGTTAGGGTTAGGGTTAAGGTTAGGATTAGGGTTAGGTTTAGGGTTATGATTAGGGTTATGGTTATGGTAAGGGTTAGGGTTAGGCTTAGGCTTAGGCTTAGTGTCAGGTTAAGGGTAAGGTTTAAGGTTAGGGTTGTGGTTAGGGTTAAGTTTGAGGTTAGGGTTAGGGTTAGGTTTAAATTTAGGGTTAGGATTAGGGTTAGGGTAAGGGTTAGGGTTAGGGTTAACGTTAGGGTTAGGCTTAGTGTTAGAGTAAGGGTAAGGGTTAGGGTTAGGGTTAGGGTTAGGGTTAAGTTTGTGTTTAGGGTTAGGATTAGGGTTAATGTAAGGGTTAGGTTTAGGGTTAGGGTAAGTGTTAAGGTTAGGGTTAGATTTAGAGTTAGGGTTAGGGTAATGGCAAGGATTAGGGTTAGGGCTAAGGTTAGGGTTAGGATTAGGGTTAGTGTTAGGGTTAGGGTAAGTGTAATTGTTAGGGTTAGTGTTAGGGTTAGGGTTAAGGTTAGGGTTAGGGTTAGGGTTAGGGTAAGGGTTAGGGTTAGGTATTGGTTTAGGGTTAGGGGTTAGGCTTAGGGTTAGGGTTAGGGTTAGGGTTAGGTTTAGGGTAGGGTTAGTTTAAGGGTTAGGGTTAGGTTTAGGTTTAGGGTTAGGGTTAGGGTTAGGGTAAGGGTAGGGGTTAGGGTTAGGATTAGGGTTAGGGTTAGGATAATGGTTAGGGTTAGGGTTAGAGTTAGGTTTAGGGTTAGGGATAGGGTAAGGGTAAGGGTTAGAGTTAGGGTTAGGTTTAGGGTTGGGGTTAAGGTTAGGTTTAGGGTTAGGATACATTTAAGGATTAGGGTTAGGGTTAGGGTTAGGGTTATGCTTAGGGTTAAGGTTAGGGTTAGGATTAGGGTTAGATTTAGGGTTAGGTTTAGGGTTAGGGTTAGGGTAAGGTTATGTGTTAGGGTTAGGGTTAGGGTTAGGGTAAGTGTTAGGGTTAGGGTTAGTGTTACGGTGAGGGCTAGGGTAAGGGTAAGGTTTAGGGTTAAGGTAATGGTCAGGGTTAGGGTTAGCGTTAGGGTTAGGGTTAGGGTAAGGGTAAGGGTTAGGGTTAGGTTTAGGGTTATGGTAAGGGTAAGGATTAGGTTTAGGGTTAGGGTTAGGTTTACGGTTAGAGTTAGCATAAGGATAAATGTTAGAGTTAAGGTAAGGGTGAGAGTAAGGGTAAGGGTTAGGGTTAAGATTAGAGTTAGAGTTAGGGTAAGGGTTACGGTTAGGGTTAGGGTAAGGGTTAGGGATAGGATTAGGGTTAGGTTTAAGGTTGGGGTTAAGTTTCGGATTAGGGTTAGGGTAAGGGTAAGGGTTATGTTAGGGTTAGGGTTAGGGTTAAGGTTAAGGTTAGGGTTAGGTTTAGGTTTAGGGTTAGGATTAGGGTTATGGTTATGGTTAGGGTTAGGGTTAGTGTTAGGGTAAGGGTAAGGGTTAGGATTAGAGTTAGGGTTAGGGTTATGGGTTACGGTTCGGGTTAGGTTTAGGGTTAGGGAAAGAGTTAGGATTAGGGTTAGGGTTAGGTAAGGGTAAGTGTTAGTGTAAGGGTTAGGGTTAGGGTACGGGTAAGGTTTAGGTTTAGGTTTAGGGTTAGGTTTAGGGTTAGGGTTAGGGTAAGGAAAAATGTTACAATTAAGGTTAGGGTTAGGGTTAATGTTAGGGTCAGGGTAAAGGTAAGGGTTAGGGTTAGGGTTAGGGATAGGGTTGGGGTAAGGGTTAGGGTTAGGGTTAGGGTTAGGTTTAGGTTTGGGGTTAAGGTTAGGGGGTTAGGGTTAGGGTAAGGGTAA
>JANJXV010000399.1:829632-847132 GCA_024803745.1 Megascapheus bottae | reverse complement strand
TAGGGTAAGGGTAGGGTTAGGGTTAGGGTTAGGGTAACTGTTAGCGTTAGGGTTAGGGTTAGGGTTAGTGTTAGGGTAAGGGTTAGGGTTAGGGTTAGGGTAAGGTTATGTGTTAGGGTTAGGGTTAAGGTAAGTGTTAGGGTAAGGGTTAGGGTTAGAGTTAGGTTTAGGTTTGGGGTTAAGTTTAGGGATAGGGTTAGGGTAAGAGTAAGGGTTAGGGTTAGGGTTAGGGTTAGTGTTAGGGTAAGGGTTAGGGTTAGGGTTAGGGTTAGGGTAAGGGTAAGGTTTAGGATTAAGGTTAGGTTTAGGGTAAGGTTTAGGGTTTGGGTTAGGGTTAGGGTTCGGTTTAAGTTTAGCGTTACGGTATGCGTAAGGGTTAGGGTTAGGGTGAGGGTTAGGTTTAGGATTAGAGTTAGGGTTAGGGTTAGGGTAAGGATAAGGGTTAGGGTTAGGGTTAGGGTTAGGTTTAGTGTAAAGTTTAGGGTTAAGGTTAGGGTTAGGGCTAGGGTTAGGGTTAGGGTAAGGGTGAGGGCTAGGGTTAGGTTTAGGGTTATGGTTAGGGTAAGTGTAAGGGTTCGGTTTAGGGTTATGGTTAGGGTTAGGGATTGGGTTAGGGTTAGGGTTTGGGTAAGGATAATGGTTAGGGTTAGGGTTAGGTTTAGGATTAGGTTTAAAGTTATGGTTAGGGTGCGGGTAAGGGTAAGGTTTAGGGTTAGGTTTAGGTTTAGGATTAGGTAAGGGTTAGGGTAAGGTTTAGGGTTAGGGTTAGGGTTAGGGTAAGGGTAAGTCTTAGGGTTTGGATTAGGTTTAGGGTTGGGGTTAGGGTTAGGGTTAGGGTAAGGGTAACGGTTAGGGTTAGGGTTAGGGTTTGGTTTAGGGTTGGGTTTAAGGTTAGGATTAGGGTTAGGGTACGTTGAAGGATTAGGGTTATGGTTAGGGTTAGGGTTATACTTAGGGTTAGGGGTAGGGTTAGGATTAGGGTTAGGTTAGGATTAGTGTTAGGGTTAGTGTTAGGGTAAGGTTATGTGTTAGGTTTAGGGTTAGGGTTAGGGTAAGTTTTAGGGTTAGGGTTATGGTTAGGATGAGGGTAAGGGTAAGGTTTAGGGTTAAATTTAGGATAAGTGTTAGGGTTAGGATTAGGGTTAGGGAAATGGTAAGGGTTAGGGTTAAGTTTAGGGTTAGGGTAAGGGTAAGGGTTAGGTTTAGGGTTAGGGTTAGGTTTAGAGTTAGTGTTAGGGTAACTGTAAGGGTTAGGGTTAGGTTTAGGGTTAGGGTTAGGATTAGGTTTAGGATAAGTGTAAGGGTTAGGTTTAGGTTTAGGGTTAGGGTTATTGTAAGGTTTTGGGTTAGGGTTAGGTTTAGGTGGTAGGGTTAGGGTTAGGGTAAGTGTAAGGGTTAGATTTAGGGTTAGGGTTAGGTTTAGAGTTAGTGTTAGGGAAAGGGTAAGGGTTAGGGTTAGGGTTAGGTTTAGGGTTAGGGTAAGGGTAAGGCAAGGTTTAGGCTTAGGGTTAAGGTTAGGGTTAGGGTTAGGTTCAGGGTTAGGTTAAGATTAGGGTTAGGGTAAGTGTAAGGGTTAGGGTTAGGGTTAGCGTTAGGGTTAAGGTTAGGGTTAGGGTTAGGGTTAGGGTTAGGGTAAGGGTTAGGGTAGGTTAGGGTAAGGTTTAGGGTTAGGGTTAGGTTAGTTTAAAGATTAGGGTTAGGGTTAGGGTTAGAGTGAGATTTAGGTTTGGTTAAGGGTAAGGGTTATGGTTTGTTATGGTTAGGTTTAGGTTAAGGTTTAGAGTTAGGGTTAGCATTATTGTTAGGGTTAGGGAAAGGGTTATGGTTAGGGTTAGGGTTAGGGTTAGGGTAAGTATTAGAGTTAGTGTTAGGGTTGGGGTTAGGGTCAGGATAAGGGTTAGGTTTAGGGTTAGGATTAGGGTAAGTTTAAGTGTTAGGTTTAGGGTTAGGGTTAGGGTTAGGGTAAGTGTTAGGGTAAGGGTTAGGGTTAGGGTTAGGGTAAGGGTAAGGGTTAGGGTTAGGGTTAGGGTTAGGCTTAAGGTTAGGTTTAGGGTTAGGGTTAGGGTAAGGGTAAGGGTAAGGGTAAGAGTTAGGTTTAGGGTTAGGGTAATGGTTAGATTTAGGGTTAGGGTAAGGGTAAGGTTTAGGGTTATGGTTAGGGTTATGGTTAGGGTAAGGGTAAGGGTGAGTGTTAGGGTTAGGGTTAGGTTTAGGGTAAGGGTAAGGTTTAGGATTAAGGTTAGGGTTAGGGTTAGGTTTAGGGTTTGGGTTAGGGTTAGGTTTAAGTTTAGTGTTACGGTATGCGTAAGGGTTAGGGTTAGGGTTAGGGTTAGGTTTAGGGTTAGAGTTAGGGTTAGGGTTAGGGTAAGGATAAGGGTTAGGGTTAGGGTTAGGGTTAGGTTTAGGGTAAGGGTTAGGGTTAAGGTTAGGGTTAGGGTTAGGGTTAGGGTTAGGGTAAGGGTAAGGGTTAGGGTTAGGTTTAGGGTTAGGGTTAGGGTAAGGGTTAGGGTAGGTTAGGGTAAGGGTTAAGGTTAGGGTTAGGGTTAGTTTAAAGATTAGGGTTAGGGTTAGGGTTAGAGTGAGTTAGGTTTGGTTAAGGGTAAGGGTTATGGTTAGGTTATGGTTAGGTTTAGGTTAAGGTTTAGGGTTAGGGTTAGGGTTATTGTTAGGGTTAGGGAAAGGGTTATGGTTATGGTTAGGGTTAGGGTTAGGGTAAGTATTAGAGTTAGGGTTAGGGTTGGGGTTAGGGTCAGGATAAGGGTTAGGTTTAGGGTTAGGGTTAGGGTAAGTTTAAGTGTTAGGTTTAGGGTTAGGGTTAGGGTTAGGGTAAGTGTTAGGGTAAGGGTTAGGGTTAGGGTTAGGGTAAGGGTAAGGGTTAGGGTTAGGGTTAGTGTTAGGGTAAGAGTTCTGGTTAGGGTTAGGGTTAGGGTAAGGGTAAGGGTTAGGGTTAGGGTTAGGGTTAAGGTTAGGTTTAGGGTTAGAGTAAGGGTAAGGGTAAGGGTAAGGGTAAGAGTTAGGGTTAGGGTTAGGGTAATGGTTAGATTTAGGGTTAGGGTAAGGGTAAGGTTTAGGGTTATGTTTAGGGTTATGGTTAGGGTAAGGGTAAGGGTGAGTGTTAGGGTTAGGGTTAGGTTTAGGGTAAGGGTAAGGTTTAGGATTAAGGTTAGGGTTAGGGTTAGGTTTAGGGTTTGGGTTAGGGTTAGGTTTAAGTTTAGTGTTATGGTATGCGTAAGGGTTAGGGTTAGGGTTTGGGTTAGGTTTAGGGTTAGAGTTAGGGTTAGGGTTAGGGTTAGGGTAAGGATAAGGGTTAGGGTTAGGGTTAGGGTTAGGTTTAGGGTAAGGATTAGGGTTAAGGTTAGGGTTAGGGTTAGGGTTAGGGTTAGGGTAAGGGTAAGGGTTAGGGTTAGGTTTAGGGTTAGGGTTAGGGTAAGTGTAAGGGTTCGGTTTACGGTTATGGTTAGGGTTAGGGATTGGGTTAGGATTAGGTTTTGGGTAAGGATAAGGTTTAGGGTTAGGGTTAGGTTTAGGATTAGGGTTAAGGTTGTGGTTAGGGTGCGGGTAAGGGTAAGGTTTAGGGCTAGATTTAGGTTTAGGGTTAGGGTAAGGGTTAGTGTTAGGTTTAGGGTTAGGGTTAGGGTTAGGGTTAGGGTAAGGGTAAGACTTAGGGTTAGGATTAGGTTTAGTGTTGGGGTTAAGGTTAGGGTTAGGGTTAGGGTAAGGGTAAGGGTTAGGGTTAGGGTTAGGGTAAGGTTAGGGTTTGGGTTAGGGTTAGGGTTAGGGTTACGGTTAGGTTTAGGATTAGGGTAAGGGTAAGGGTTAGGTTTAGGCTTAGGGTTAGGGTTAGGTTTAGCGTTAGGATAAGCATAACGGTTAGGATTATGGTTAGGGTTCAGGTAAGGGTAAGGTGTAGGGTTAGTGTTAGGGTAAGGGTTATGGTTATGGTTAGGGTTAGGGTTAGGGTAAGGGTAAGGGTTAGGATTAGGGTTAGGGTAAGGGTTAGGGTTAGGGTTAGGGTAAGGTTTATGGTAGCGTTTAGGATAAGGGTAATTGTTAGTGTTAGGGTTAGGTTTAGGATAAGGGTAAGGATTAGGGTTAGCGTTAGGTTTAGGGTTAGTGTTAGGTTTAGGGTTAGGTTTAGGGTAAGGGCAAGGTTAGGGTTAGGGTAAGGTTTAGGGTTAAGGTTAGGGTTAGGATTAGGGTTAGGGTTAGGTTTAAGGTTAGGCTTAGGGTTAGGGTTAGGGTAAGGGTTAGGGTTAGTGTTAGGGTTAGAGTTAGGTTTACAGTTAGGGTTAGGAGATAGGAAAAGGGTTAGGGTTAGTGTAAGGGTTAGGGTTAGGGTTAGGTTTAGTTTAAGGGTTAGGGTTAGGGTCCGGGTAAGGGTAAGTGTTAGGGTTAGGATTAGGGTTATGGTAAGGGTTAGGGTTAGGGTTCGGGTAAGGGAAAGGGTTAGGGTTAGGTTAGGTTTAGGGTTAGGGTAATGGTTATGGTTAGGGTTAGGTTTAGGTTTAGGTTTAGGGATAAGGTAAGGGTAAGGGTTAGGGTTAGGGTAAGGGTTAGGTTTAGGGTTGGGGTTAAGTTTAGGTTTAGAGTTAGGGTACATTTAAAGATTAGCGTTAGGGTTAGGGTTAGGGTTATGCTTAGAGTTAGGGTTAGGGGTAGGATTAGGGGTATGTTTAGATTAGGGTTAGGGTTAGGGTTAGGTTTAGGGTAAGGTTATGTGTTAGGGTTAGTTTTAGGGTTAGGCTTAGGGTTAGGGTTAGGGTAAGTGTTAGGGTTAGGGTTAGGGTTACGGTTACGGTTAGGGTAAGGGTAAGGGTTAGGGTTAAAGTTAGGGTCAGGGTTAGGGTTAGGGTTAGGGTTAGGGTAAGGGTAAGGGTTAGGTATGGGGTTAGGGTTAGGTTTAGCGTTAGGGTAGGCTAAGGATAAATGTTAGAGTTAAGGTTAGGGTTAGGGTTAAGGTTAGGATTAGGGTTAGGTTTAGGGTTATGATTAGGGTTATGGTTATGGTAAGGGTTAGGGTTAGGGTTAGGGTTAGGCTTAGTGTTAGGGTTAGGGTAAGGTTTAGGGTTAGGGTTATGGTTAGGGTTAAAGTTGAGGTTAGGGTTAGGGTTAGGGTTAGATTTAGTGTTAGGATTAGGGTTAGGGTTAGGGTAAGGGTTAGGGTTATTTTTAAGGTTAGGGTTAGGCTTAGTGTTATAGTAAGGGTAAGGGTTAGGGTTAGGGTTAAGTTTGAGGTTAGGGTTAGGATTAGGGTTAGGGTAAGGGTTAGGGTTAGGGTTAGGGTAAGTGTTAGGGTTACGGTTAGAGTTAGAGTTAGGGTTAGGGTAAGGGCAAGGATTAGGGTTAGGGTTAAGGTTAGGGTTAGGGTTAGGGTTAGTGTTAGGGTTAGGGGAAGGGTAAGGGTTAGGGTTAAGGTTAGGGTTAGGGTTAAGGTTAGGGTTAGGGTTAGGGTTAGGGTAAGGGTAAGGGTTAGTGTTAGGGTTAGCGTTAGTTTTAGGGTTAGGGTAAGTGTAAGGGTTAGGGTTAGGGTTAGGGTTAGGGTAAGGGTTAGGGTTAGGATTAGGGTTAGGGTAGGGTTTATGGTAAGCGTAAATGTTAGTGTTAGGTTTAGGATAAGGGTAAGGATTAGGGTTTGGTTTTGGTTTAGGGTTAGGGGTTAGGCTTAGGGTTAGGGTTAGCGTTAGGGTTTGGGTTAGGGTAGGGTTAGTTTAAGGGTTATGGTTAGGATTAGGTTTAGGTTTAGGTTTAGGGTTAGGGTTCGGATAAGGGTAAGGGTTAGGGTTAGGATTAGGGTTAGGGTTAGGGTTAGGGTAATGGTTAGGGTTAGGGTTAGGGTTAGGTTTAGGGTTGGGGTTAAAGTTAGGTTTAGGGTTAGGGTACATTTAAGGATTATGGTTAGGGTTATGGTTATGCTTAGAGTTAAGGTTAGGGTTAGGATTAGGGTTAGGTTTAGGGTTAGACTTAGGTTTAGGGTTAGGGTTCGGGTAAGGTTATGTGTTAGGGTTAGGGTTAGGGTTAGGGTTAGGGTAAGTGTTATTGTTAGGGTTAGTGTTACGGTTAGGGTTAGGGTAAGGGTAAGGGTTAGGGTTAAAGTTATGGTCAGGGTTAGGGTTAGGGTTAGGGTAAGGGTAAGGGTTAGGGTTATGTTTAGGATTATGGTAAGGGTAAGGTTTAGGTTTAGGGTTAGGGTTAGGTTTAGGGTTAGGGGTAGCATAAGGATAAATATTAGAGTTAAGGTTAGGGTGAGGGTAAGGGTAAGGGTTAGGGTTAAGATTAGGGTTAGGGTTAGGGTTAGGGTTAGGGTAAGCGTTAGGGTTATGGTTAGGGTTAGGTTTAAGGTTGGGGTTGAGATTTGGGTTAGGGTTAGGGTAAGGGTAAGGGTGATGTTAGGGTTAGGGTTAGGGTTAGGGTTAAGGTTAGGGTTAGGGTTAGGTGTAGGGTTAGGATTAGGGTTATGGTTAGGGTTAGGGTTAGGGTTAGGGTTACGGTAAGAGTAAGGGTTAGGATTAGAGTTAGGGTTAGGGTTAGGGGTTACGGTTAGGGTTAGGTTTAGGGGTGAGAAAGAGTTAGGATTATGGTTAGGGTTAGATAAGGGTAAGTGTTAGTGATAGGGTTAGGGTTAGGGTAAGGGTAAGGGTTAGGTTTAGGTTTAGGTTTAGGTTTAGGGTTAGGGTTAGGGTAAGGAAAAATGTTACAATTAAGGTTAGGGTTAGGGTTAGGGTTAGGGTTAAGGTTAGGGTGAGGGTAAGGGCAAGGGTTAGGGTTAGGGTCAGTGTTAGGGTTAGGGGAAGGGTTAGGGTTAGGGTTAGGGTTAGGTTTAGGTTTGGGGTTAAGGTTAGGGTTAGGGTTACGGTTACGGTTAGGGTTAGAGTTAGGGTAACGGTATGTGTTCGGGTTAGGGTTAGGGTTAGGGTTAGGGTTAACGTTAGGGTAATCGTAAGGGTTAGTGTTAGGGTTAGGGTTAAGGTAAGGGTAAGGTTTAGGGTTAGGATTAGGCTTAGGTTTAGGGTTAGAGTTAGGGTTAGGGTAAGGGTAAGGGTTAGGGTTAGGGTTAGGGTAAGGTTTAGGGTTAGGGTTAGGGTTAGGGTTAGGGTAGGGTTTAGGGTAAGGGTAAGTGTTAGTGTTAGGGTTAGGTTTAGGATAACGGTAAGGATTAGCGTTAGGTTTAGGGTTAGGGTTAGAGGTTAGGGATAGGGTTAGGGATAAGGTGAGGTTTAGGTTTTGGGTTAGGGTTAGGATAAGGGTAAGGGTTAGGGTTAGGGTTAGGTTTAGGGTTAGTGTTAGGTTTAGGGTTAGGGTAAAGGCAAGGCTTAGGATTAGGGTTAGGGTTAAGTTTAGGGTTATGATTAGGATTAGGGTTAGGGTTAAGGTTAGGGTTAGGGCTAGGGATAAGTTTAGGGTAAGGGTTAGCGTTAGAGTTAGGGTAAGGGTTAGGGTTAGGGTTAGGGTTAGGGTTAGGTTTAGAGTTAGGTATAGGTTTAGGGTTAGGGGTTAGGCCTAGGGTTAGGGTTAGGGTAAGGATTAGGTTTAGGGTTAGGGTTAGTGTTAGGGTTAGGTTAAGGGTTAGGGTTAGGGTGAGGGTTAGGATAAGCGTTAGGTTTAGGGTTAGGGTTAGGGTAATGGTAAGTTTTAGGGTTAGGGTTAGGGTTAGGGTTAAGGTTAGGGTTAGGGTTAGGGTTAGGTTTAGGGTAAGTGTTAGGGTAAGGGCTAGGGTTAGGGTAACGGTAAGGGTTAGGTTTAGGTTTAGGGTTAGGGTAAGGTCAAGGTTTAGGCTTAGGGTTAAGTTAAGGGTAAGGGTTAGGGTTAGGGTTAGGGTTAAGGTTAGGTTTAGGGTTAGGGTAAGGGTAAGGGTAAGGGTAAGGGTAAGTGTTAGGGTTAGGGTTAGGGTAATGGTTAGAGTTAGGGTTAGGGTAAGGGTAAGGGTTAGGGTTATGGTTAGGGTTATAGTTAGGGTAAGGGTAACGGTGAGTGTTAGGGTTAGGTTTAGGTTTAGGGTAAGGGTAAGGTTTAGGATTAAGGTTAGGGTTAGGGTTAGGTTAAGCTTTAGGTTTAGGTGTTATGGTTAGGGTTAGGGTTAGATTAGGGAAAGGGTTATGGTTAGGGTAAGGGTTATGGTAAGGGTTAGGGTTAGGGTTAGGTTTAGGGTAAGTTTTAGCGTTAGGGTTAGGGTTAGGATTAGGGTTATGGTAAGGGTTTGCGTTAGGGTTATGGTTAGGGTAAGGTTAAGTGTTAGGTTTATGGTTAGGGTAAGTATTAGGGTAAGGGTTAGCGTTAGAGGTAGGTTTAGGTTTGGGGTTACGTTTAGGGTTAGGGTTAGGGTAAGGGTAAGGTTTAGGGTTAGGGTTAGGGTTAGGTTTAGGGTTAGGGTTAGGGTAAGGACAAGGTTTAGGCTTAGGGTTAAGGTTAGGGTTAGGGTTAGGTTTAGGGTTAGGTTAAGGTTAGGGTTAGGGTAAATGTAAGGGTTAGGGTTAGGGTTAGCGTTAGGGTTAAGGTTAGGGTTAGGGTTAGGGTTAGGGTTAGTGTTAGGGTAAGGGTAAGGGTTAGGGTTAGGTTTAGGGTTAGGGTTAGGGTAAGTGTAAGGGTTCGGTTTAGGGTTATGGTTAGGGTTAGGGATTGGGTTAGGGTTAGGGTTTGGGTAAGGATAAGGGTTAGGTTTAGGGTTAGGTTTAGGATTAGGGTTAAGGTTATGGTTAGGGTGCGGGTAAGGGTAAGGTTTAGGGTTAGGTTTAGGTTTAGGTTTAGGGTAAGGGTTAGGGTTAGGTTTAGGGTTAGGGTTAGGGTTAGGGTAAGGGTAAGTCTTAGGGTTAGGATGAGGTTTAGGGTTGGGGTTAAGGTTAGGGTTAGGGTTAGGGTAAGGGTAAGGGTTAGGGTTAGGGTTAGGGTAAGGGTTAGGGTTTGGGTAAGGGTTAGGGTTAGGGTTACGGTTAGGTTTAGGATTAGGGTAAGGGTAAGGGTTAGGGTTAGGGTTAGGGTTAGGTTTAGCGTTAGGATAATCGTAACGGTTAGGATTAGGGTTAGGGTTAAGGTAAGGGTAAGGTTTAGGGTTAGGGTTAGGGTAAGGGTTAGGTTTAAGGTTGGGGTTGAGATTCGGGTTAGGGTTAGGGTAAGGGTAAGGGTGATGTTAGGGTTAGGGTTAGGATTAGGGTTAAGGTTAGGGTTAGGGTTAGGTGTAGGGTTAGGATTAGGGTTATGGTTAGGGTTAGGGTTAGGGTTAGGGTTAGGGTTACGGTAAGAGTAAGGGTTAGGATTAGAGTTAGGGTTAGGGTTAGGGGTTACGGTTAGGGTTAGGTTTAGGGGTGAGAAAGAGTTAGGATTAGGGTTAGGGTTAGATAAGGGTAAGTGTTAGTGATAGGGTTAGGGTTAGGGTAAGGGTAAGGGTTAGGGTTAGAGTAAGGGTAAGGGTTAGGTTTAGGTTTAGGTTTAGGTTTAGGGTTAGGGTTAGGGTAAGGAAAAATGTTACAATTAAGGTTAGGGTTAGGGTTAGGGTTAGGGTTAAGTTTAGGGTGAGGGTAAGAGCAAGGGTTAGGGTTAAGTTTAGTGTTAGGGTTAGGGGAAGGGTTAGGGTTAGGATTAGGGTTAGGTTTAGGTTTGGGGTTAAGGTTAGGGTTAGGGTTACGGTTACGGTTAGGGTTAGAGTTAGGGTAACGGTATGTGTTCGGGTTAGGGTTAGGGTTTGGGTTAGGGTTAGGGTTAACGTTAGGGTAATCATAAGGGTTAGTGTTAGGGTTAGGGTTAAGGTAAGGGTAAGGTTTAGGGTTAGGATTAGGCTTAGGTTTAGGGTTAGAGTTAGGGTTAGGGTAAGGGTAAGGGTTAGGGTTAGGGTTAGGGTAAGGATTAGGGTTAGGGTTAGGGTTAGGGTTAGGGTAGGGTTTAGGGTAAGGGTAAGTGTTAGTGTTAGGGTTAGGTTTAGGATAAGGGTAAGGATTAGGGTTAGGTTTAGGGTTAGGGTTAGAGGTTAGGGATAGGGTTAGGGATAAGGTGAGGGTTAGGTTTTGGGTTAGGGTTAGGATAAGGGTAAGGGTTACGGTTAGGGTTAGGTTTAGGGTTAGTGTTAGGTTTAGGGTTAGGGTTAGGGTAAGGGCAAGGTTTAGGCTTAGGGTTAAGGTAAGGGTAAGGGTTAGGGTTAGGGTTAGGGTTAAGGTTAGGTTTAGGGTTAGGGTAAGGGTAAGGGTAAGTGTTAGGGTTAGGGTTAGGGTAATGGTTAGAGTTAGGGTTAGGGTAAGGGTAAGGTTTAGGGTTATGGTTATGGTTAGGGTAAGGGTAACGGTGAGTGTTAGGGTTAGGTTTAGGTTTAGGGTAAGGGTAAGGTTTAGGATTAAGGTTAGGGTTAGGGTTAGGTTAAGCTTTAGGTTTAGGTGTTATGGTTAGGGTTAGGGTTAGATTAGGGAAAGGGTTATGGTTAGGGTTAGGGTTATGTTAAGGGTTAGGGTTAGGGTTAGGTTTAGGGTAAGTTTTAGCGTTAGGGTTAGGGTTAGGATTAGGGTTATGGTAAGGGTTTGCGTTAGGGTTAGGGTTAGGGTAAGGTTAAGTGCTAGGTTTAGGGTTAGGGTAAGTATTAGGGTAAGGGTTAGCGTTAGAGTTAGGTTTAGGTTTGGGGTTACGTTTAGGGTTAGGGTTAGGGTAAGGGTAAGGTTTAGGGTTAGGGTTAGGGTTAGGTTTAGGGTTAGGGTTAGGGTAAGGACAAGGTTTAGGCTTAGGGTTAAGGTTAGGGTTAGGGTTAGGTTTAGGGTTAGGTTAAGGTTAGGGTTAGGGTAAGTGTAAGGGTTAGGGTTAGGGTTAGCGTTAGGGTTAAGGTTAGGGTTAGGGTTAGGGTTAGTGTTAGGGTAAGGGTAAGGGTTAGGGTTAGGTTTAGGGTTAGGGTTAGGGTAAGTGTAAGGGTTCGGTTTAGGGTTATGGTTAGGGTTAGGGATTGGGTTAGGGTTAGGGTTTGGGTAAGGATAAGGGTTAGGGTTAGGGTTAGGGTTAGGGTTAGGATTAGGGTTAAGGTTATGGTTAGGGTGCAGGTAAGGGTAAGGTTTAGGGTTAGGTTTAGGTTTAGGGTTAGGGTTATGGTAAGGGCAAGGGTTAGGGTTAGGTTTAGGGTTAAGGTTAGGGTTAGGATTAGGGTTAGGGTTAGGTTTAAGGTTAGGGTTAGGGTTAGGGTTAGGGTTAGAGTTAGGTTTACGGTTAGGGTTTGGAGATAGGACTAGGGTTAGGGTTAGTGTAAGGGTTAGGGTTAGGGTTAGGTTAAGTTTAAGGGTTAGGTTAGGGTTAGGGTAAGGGTAAGGGTTAGGGTTAGGGTAAGAGTTAGGGTTAGGTTTAGGGTTAGGGTTAGGTTTCGGGTAAGGGAAAGGGTTAGGGTTAGGTTAGGGTTAGGGTTAGGGTAATGGTTATGGTTAGGGTTAGGTTTAGGTTTAGGGTTAGGGATAGGGTAAGGGTAAGGGTTAGGGTTAGGGTAAGGGTTAGGTTTAGGGTTGGGGTTAAGTTTAGGTTTAGGGTTAGGGTACATTTAAGGATTAGCGTTAGGGTTAGGGTTAGGGTTATGCTTAGAGTTAGGGTTAGGGGTAGGATTAGGGGTATGTTTAGGGTTAGGGTTAGGGTTAGGGTTAGGTTTAGGGTAAGGTTATCTGTTAGGGTTAGGGTTAGGGTTAGGCTTAGGGTTAGGGTTAGGGTAAGTGTTAGGGTTAGGGTTAGGGTTACGGTTAGGGTTAGGGTAAGGGGAAGGGTTAGGGTTAAAGTTAGGGTCAGGGTTAGGGTTAGGGTTAGGGTTAGGGTAAGGGTAAGGGTTAGGTATGGGGTTAGGGTTAGGTTTAGGGTTAGGGTAGGCTAAGAATAAATGTTAGAGTTAAGGTTAGGGTTAGGTTTAAGATTAGCATTAGGTTTAGGTTTAGGGTTATGATTAGGGTTATAGTTATGGTAAGGGTTAGGGTTAGGGTTAGGGTTATGCTTAGTGTTAGGGTAAGGGTAAGGTTTAGGGTTAGGGTTATGGTTAGGGTTAAGGTTGAGGTTAGGGTTAGGGTTAGGGTTAGATTTAGGGTTAGGATTAGGGTTAGGGTTAGGGTAAGGGTTAGGGTTATTTTTAAGGTTAGGGTTAGGCTTAGTGTTATAGTAAGAGTAAGGGTTAGGGTTAGGGTTAAGTTTGAGGTTAGGGTTAGGATTAGGGTTAGGGTAAGGGTTAGGGTTAGGGTTAGGGTAAGTGTTAGGGTTAGGGTTAGAGTTAGAGTTAGGGTTAGGGTAAGGGCAAGCATTAGGGTTAGGGTTAAGTTTAGGGTTAGGGTTAGGGTTAGTGTTAGGGTTAGGGTAAGGGTAAGGGTTAGGGTTAGGGTTAGGGTTAGGGTTAAGGATAGGATTAGGGTTAGGGTTAGGGTAAGGGTTAGAGTTAGGTTAGGGTAAGGGTTAGGGTTAGGGTTAGGGTTAGGGTTAGGTTTAAGGTTAGGGTTAGGGTTAGGGTTAGTGTAAGGGTAAGGGTTAGGGTTAGGGTTAGGGTTAGTTTTAGGGTTAGGGTAAGTGTAAGGGTTAGGTTTAGGGTTAGGGTTAGGGTAAGGGTTAGGGTTAGGATTAGGGTTAGGGTAGGGTTTATGGTAAGGGTAAATGTTAGTGTTAGGTTTAGGATAAGGGTAAGGATTAGGGTTAGGTTTTGGTTTAGGGTTAGGGGTTAGGCTTAGGATTAGGGTTAGGGTTAGGGTTTGGGTTAGGGTAGGGTTAGTTTAAGGGTTATCGTTAGGGTTAGGTTTAGGTTTATGGTAAGCGTTTGCATTAGGGTTAGGGTTAGGGTAAGGTTAAGTGCTAGGTTTAGGGTTAGGGTAAGTATTAGGGTAAGGGTTAGCGTTAGAGTTAGGTTTAGGTTTGGGGTTACGTTTAGGGTTAGGGTTAGGGTAAGGGTAAGGTTTAGGGTTAGGGTTAGGGTTAGGTTTAGGGTTAGGGTTAGGGTAAGGACAAGGTTTAGGCTTAGGGTTAAGGTTAGGGTTAGGGTTAGGTTTAGGGTTAGGTTAAGGTTAGGGTTAGGGTAAGTGTAAGGGTTAGGGTTAGGGTTAGCGTTAGGGTTAAGGTTAGGGTTAGGGTTAGGGTTAGTGTTAGGGTAAGGGTAAGGGTTAGGGTTAGGTTTAGGGTTAGGGTTAGGGTAAGTGTAAGGGTTCGGTTTAGGGTTATGGTTAGGGTTAGGGATTGGGTTAGGGTTAGGGTTTGGGTAAGGATAAGGGTTAGGGTTAGGGTTAGGGTTAGGATTAGGGTTAAGGTTATGGTTAGGGTGCAGGTAAGGGTAAGGTTTAGGGTTAGGTTTAGGTTTAGGGTTAGGGTTATGGTAAGGGCAAGGGTTAGGGTTAGGTTTAGGGTTAAGGTTAGGGTTAGGATTAGGGTTAGGGTTAGGTTTAAGGTTAGGGTTAGGGTTAGGGTTAGGGTTAGAGTTAGGTTTACGGTTAGGGTTTGGAGATAGGACTAGGGTTAGGGTTAGTGTAAGGGTTAGGGTTAGGGTTAGGTTAAGTTTAAGGGTTAGGTTAGGGTTAGGGTAAGGGTAAGGGTTAGGGTTAGGGTAAGAGTTAGGGTTAGGTTTAGGGTTAGGGTTAGGTTTCGGGTAAGGGAAAGGGTTAGGGTTAGGTTAGGGTTAGGGTTAGGGTAATGGTTATGGTTAGGGTTAGGTTTAGGTTTAGGGTTAGGGTTAGGGTAAGGGTAAGTGTTAGGGTTAGGGTAAGGGTTAGGTTTAGGGTTGGGGTTAAGTTTAGGTTTAGGGTTAGGGTACATTTAAGGATTAGCGTTAGGGTTAGGGTTAGGGTTATGCTTAGAGTTAGGGTTAGGGGTAGGATTAGGGGTATGTTTAGGGTTAGGGTTAGGGTTAGGGTTAGGTTTAGGGTAAGGTTATCTGTTAGGGTTAGGGTTAGGGTTAGGCTTAGGGTTAGGGTTAGGGTAAGTGTTAGGGTTAGGGTTAGGGTTACGGTTAGGGTTAGGGTAAGGGGAAGGGTTAGGGTTAAAGTTAGGGTCAGGGTTAGGGTTAGGGTTAGGGTTAGGGTAAGGGTAAGGGTTAGGTATGGGGTTAGGGTTAGGTTTAGGGTTAGGGTAGGCTAAGAATAAATGTTAGAGTTAAGGTTAGGGTTAGGTTTAAGATTAGCATTAGGTTTAGGTTTAGGGTTATGATTAGGGTTATAGTTATGGTAAGGGTTAGGGTTAGGGTTAGGGTTATGCTTAGTGTTAGGGTAAGGGTAAGGTTTAGAGTTAGGGTTATGGTTAGGGTTAAGGTTGAGGTTAGGGTTAGGGTTAGGGTTAGATTTAGGGTTAGGATTAGGGTTAGGGTTAGGGTAAGGGTTAGGGTTATTTTTAAGGTTAGGGTTAGGCTTAGTGTTATAGTAAGAGTAAGGGTTAGGGTTAGGGTTAAGTTTGAGGTTAGGGTTAGGATTAGGGTTAGGGTAAGGGTTAGGGTTAGGGTTAGGGTAAGTGTTAGGGTTAGGGTTAGAGTTAGAGTTAGGGTTAGGGTAAGGGCAAGCATAAGGGTTAGGGTTAAGTTTAGGGTTAGGGTTAGGGTTAGTGTTAGGGTTAGGGTAAGGGTAAGGGTTAGGGTTAGGGTTAGGGTTAAGGATAGGATTAGGGTTAGGGTTAGGGTAAGGGTTAGAGTTAGGTTAGGGTAAGGGTTAGGGTTAGGGTTAGGGTTAGGGTTAGGTTTAAGGTTAGGGTTAGGGTTAGGGTTAGTGTAAGGGTAAGGGTTAGGGTTAGGGTTAGTTTTAGGGTTAGGGTAAGTGTAAGGGTTAGGGTTAGGGTTAGGGTTAGGGTAAGGGTTAGGGTTAGGATTAGGGTTAGGGTAGGGTTTATGGTAAGGGTAAATGTTAGTGTTAGGTTTAGGATAAGGGTAAGGATTAGGGTTAGGTTTTGGTTTAGGGTTAGGGGTTAGGCTTAGGATTAGGGTTAGGGTTAGGGTTTGGGTTAGGGTAGGGTTAGTTTAAGGGTTATGGTTAGGGTTAGGTTTAGGGTTATGGTAAGGGTTTGCATTAGGGTTAGGGTTAGGGTAAGGTTAAGTGCTAGGTTTAGGGTTAGGGTAAGTATTAGGGTAAGGGTTAGCGTTAGAGTTAGGTTTAGGTTTGGGGTTACGTTTAGGGTTAGGGTTAGGGTAAGGGTAAGGTTTAGGGTTAGGGTTAGGGTTAGGTTTAGGGTTAGGGTTAGGGTAAGGACAAGGTTTAGGCTTAGGGTTAAGGTTAGGGTTAGGGTTAGGTTTAGGGTTAGGTTAAGGTTAGGGTTAGGGTAAGTGTAAGGGTTAGGGTTAGGGTTAGCGTTAGGGTTAAGGTTAGCGTTAGGGTTAGGGTTAGTGTTAGGGTAAGGGTAAGGGTTAGGGTTAGGTTTAGGGTTAGGGTTAGGGTAAGTGTAAGGGTTCGGTTTAGGGTTATGGTTAGGGTTAGGGATTGGCTTAGGGTTAGGGTTTGGGTAAGGATAAGGGTTAGGGTTAGGGTTAGGGTTAGGATTAGGGTTAAGGTTATGGTTAGGGTGCAGGTAAGGGTAAGGTTTAGGGTTAGGTTTAGGTTTAGGGTTAGGGTTATGGTAAGGGCAAGGGTTAGGGTTAGGTTTAGGGTTAAGTTTAGGGTTAGGATTAGGGTTAGGGTTAGGTTTAAGGTTAGGGTTAGGGTTAGGGTTAGGGTTAGAGTTAGGTTTACGGTTATGCTTTGGAGATAGGACTAGGGTTAGGGTTAGTGTAAGGGTTAGGGTTAGGGTTAGGTTAAGTTTAAGGGTTAGGTTAGGGTTAGGGTAAGGGTAAGGGTTAGGGTTAGGGTAAGAGTTAGGGTTAGGTTTAGGGTTAGGGTTAGGTTTCGGGTAAGGTTTAGGGTTAGGGTTAGGTTAGGGTTAGGGTTAGGGTAATGGTTATGGTTAGGGTTAGGTTTAGGTTTAGGGTTAGGGTTAGGGTAAGGGTAAGTGTTAGGGTTAGGGTAAGGGTTAGGTTTAGGGTTGGGGTTAAGTTTAGGTTTAGGGTTAGGGTACATTTAAGGATTAGCGTTAGGGTTAGGGTTAGGGTTATGCTTAGAGTTAGGGTTAGGGGTAGGATTAGGGGTATGTTTAGGGTTAGGGTTAGGGTTAGGGTTAGGTTTAGGGTAAGGTTATCTGTTAGGGTTAGGGTTAGGGTTAGGCTTAGGGTTAGGGTTAGGGTAAGTGTTAGGGTTAGGGTTAGGGTTACGGTTAGGGTTAGGGTAAGGGGAAGGGTTAGGGTTAAAGTTAGGGTCAGGGTTAGGGTTAGGGTTAGGGTTAGGGTAAGGGTAAGGGTTAGGTATGGGGTTAGGGTTAGGTTTAGGGTTAGGGTAGGCTAAGAATAAATGTTAGAGTTAAGGTTAGGGTTAGGTTTAAGATTAGCATTAGGTTTAGGTTTAGGGTTATGATTAGGGTTATAGTTATGGTAAGGGTTAGGGTTAGGGTTAGGGTTATGCTTAGTGTTAGGGTAAGGGTAAGGTTTAGAGTTAGGGTTATGGTTAGGGTTAAGGTTGAGGTTAGGGTTAGGGTTAGGGTTAGATTTAGGGTTAGGATTAGGGTTAGGGTTAGGGTAAGGGTTAGGGTTATTTTTAAGGTTAGGGTTAGGCTTAGTGTTATAGTAAGAGTAAGGGTTAGGGTTAGGGTTAAGTTTGAGGTTAGGGTTAGGATTAGGGTTAGGGTAAGGGTTAGGGTTAGGGTTAGGGTAAGTGTTAGGGTTAGGGTTAGAGTTAGAGTTAGGGTTAGGGTAAGGGCAAGCATAAGGGTTAGGGTTAAGTTTAGGGTTAGGGTTAGGGTTAGTGTTAGGGTTAGGGTAAGGGTAAGGGTTAGGGTTAGGGTTAGGGTTAAGGATAGGATTAGGGTTAGGGTTAGGGTAAGGGTTAGAGTTAGGTTAGGGTAAGGGTTAGGGTTAGGGTTAGGGTTAGGGTTAGGTTTAAGGTTAGGGTTAGGGTTAGGGTTAGTGTAAGGGTAAGGGTTAGGGTTAGGGTTAGTTTTAGGGTTAGGGTAAGTGTAAGGGTTAGGGTTAGGGTTAGGGTTAGGGTAAGGGTTAGGGTTAGGATTAGGGTTAGGGTAGGGTTTATGGTAAGGGTAAATGTTAGTGTTAGGTTTAGGATAAGGGTAAGGATTAGGGTTAGGTTTTGGTTTAGGGTTAGGGGTTAGGCTTAGGATTAGGGTTAGGGTTAGGGTTTGGGTTAGGGTAGGGTTAGTTTAAGGGTTATGGTTAGGGTTAGGTTTAGGGTTATGGTAAGGGTTTGCATTAGGGTTAGGGTTAGGGTAAGGTTAAGTGCTAGGTTTAGGGTTAGGGTAAGTATTAGGGTAAGGGTTAGCGTTAGAGTTAGGTTTAGGTTTGGGGTTACGTTTAGGGTTAGGGTTAGGGTAAGGGTAAGGTTTAGGGTTAGGGTTAGGGTTAGGTTTAGGGTTAGGGTTAGGGTAAGGACAAGGTTTAGGCTTAGGGTTAAGGTTAGGGTTAGGGTTAGGTTTAGGGTTAGGTTAAGGTTAGGGTTAGGGTAAGTGTAAGGGTTAGGGTTAGGGTTAGCGTTAGGGTTAAGGTTAGCGTTAGGGTTAGGGTTAGTGTTAGGGTAAGGGTAAG
>JANJXV010000399.1:799632-819632 GCA_024803745.1 Megascapheus bottae | reverse complement strand
TAGGGTTAGGTTTAGGGTAAGGGTAGGGTTAGGGTTAGGGTTAGGGTAACTGTTAGCGTTAGGGTTAGGGTTAGGGTTAGTGTTAGGGTAAGGGTTAGGGTTAGGGTTAGGGTAAGGTTATGTGTTAGGGTTAGGGTTAAGGTAAGTGTTAGGGTAAGGGTTAGGGTTAGAGTTAGGTTTAGGTTTGGGGTTAAGTTTAGGGATATGGTTAGGGTAAGAGTAAGGGTTAGGGTTAGGGTTAGTGTTAGGGTAATGGTTAGGGTTAGGGTTAGGGTTTGTGTAATGGTAAGGTTTAGGATTAAGGTTAGGTTTAGGGTAAGGTTTAGGGTTTGGGTTAGGGTTAGGGTTCGGTTTAAGTTTAGCGTTACGGTATGCGTAAGGGTTAGGGTTAGGGTGAGGGTTAGGTTTAGGATTAGAGTTAGGGTTAGGGTTAGGGTAAGGATAAGGGTTAGGGTTAGGGTTAGGGTTAGGTTTAGTGTAAAGTTTAGGGTTAAGGTTAGGGTTAGGGCTAGGGTTAGGTTTAGGGTAAGGGTGAGGGTTAGGGTTAGGTTTAGGGTTATGGTTAGGGTAAGTGTAAGGGTTCGGTTTAGGGTTATGGTTAGGGTTAGGGATTGGGTTAGGGTTAGGGTTTGGGTAAGGATAATGGTTAGGGTTAGGGTTAGGTTTAGGATTAGGGTTAAGGTTATGGTTAGGGTGCGGGTAAGGGTAAGGTTTAGGGTTAGGTTTAGGTTTAGGGTTAGGTAAGGGTTAGGGTAAGGTTTAGGGTTAGGGTTTGGGTTAGGGTAAGGGTAAGTCTTAGGGTTAGGATTAGGTTTAGGGTTGGGGTTAGGGTTAGGGTTAGGGTAAGGGTAAGTCTTAGGGTTAGGGTTAGGGTTTGGTTTAGGGTTGGGTTTAAGGTTAGGTTTAGGGTTAGGGTACGTTGAAGGATTAGGGTTAGGGTTAGGGTTAGGGTTATACTTAGGGTTAGGGGTAGGGTTAGGATTAGGGTTAGGTTAGGATTAGTGTTAGGGTTAGTGTTAGGGTAAGGTTATGTGTTAGGTTTAGGGTTAGGGTTAGGGTAAGTTTTAGGGTTAGGGTTATGGTTAGGATGAGGGTAAGGGCAAGGTTTAGGGTTAAATTTAGGATAAGTGTTAGGGTTAGGGTTAGGGTTAGGGAAAGGGTAAGGGTTAGGGTTAGGTTTAGGGTTAGGGTAAGAGTAAGGGTTAGGTTTAGGGTTAGGGTTAAGTTTAGAGTTACTGTTAGGGTAACTGTAAGGGTTAGGGTTAGGTTTAGGGTTAGGGTAAGGGTTTAGGGTTAGTGTTAGGGTTAGGTAAAGGGTTAGGATTAAGATTAGGTTTAGGATAAGTGTAAGGGTTAGGTTTAGGGTTAGGGTTAGGGTTATTGTAAGGTTTAGGTTTAGGGTTAGGTTTAGGTGGTAGGGTTAGGGTTAGTTTTACGGTTAGGGTAAGTGTAAGGGTTAGGTTTCGGGTTAGGATTAGGTTTAGAGTTAGTGTTAGGGAAAGGGTAAGGGTTAGGGTTAGGGTTAGGTTTAGGGTTAGGGTAAGGGTAATGCAAGGTTTAGGCTTAGGGTTAAGGTTAGGGTTAGGGTTAGGTTCAGGGTTAGGTTAAGGTTAGGGTTAGGGTAAGTGTAAGGGTTAGGGTTAGGGTTAGCGTTAGGGTTAAGGTTAGGGTTAGGGTTAGGGTTAGGGTCAGGGTAAGGGTTAGGGTAGGTTAGGGTAAGGGTTAGGGTTAGGGTTAGGGTTAGTTTAAAGATTAGGGTTAGGGTTAGGGTTAGAGTGAGATTTAGGTTTGGTTAAGGGTAAGGGTTATGGTTAGGTTATGGTTAGGTTTAGGTTAAGGTTTAGGGTTAGGGTTAGCGTTATTGTTATGGTTAGGGAAAGGGTTATGTTTAGGGTTAGGGTTAGGGTTAGGGTAAGTATTAGAGTTAGGGTTAGGGTTGGGGTTATGGTCAGGATAAGGGTTAGGTTTAGGGTTAGGGTTAGGGTAAGTTTAAGTGTTAGGTTTAGGGTTAGGGTTAGGGTTAGGGTAAATGTTAGGGTAAGGGTTAGGGTTAGGGTTAGGGTAAGGGTAAGGGTTAGGGTTAGGGTTAGTGTTAGGGTAAGGGTTCTGGTTAGGGTTAGGGTTAGGGTAAGGGTAAGGGTTAGGGTTAGGCTTAAGGTTAGGTTTAGGGTTAGGGTAAGGGTAAGGGTAAGGGTAAGGGTAAGATTTAGGGTTAGGGTTAGGGTAATGGTTAGATTTAGGGTTAGGGTAAGGGTAAGGTTTAGGGTTATGGTTAGGGTTATGGTTAGGGTAAGGGTAAGGGTGAGTGTTAGGGTTAGGGTTAGGTTTAGGGTAAGGGTAAGGTTTAGGATTAAGGTTAGGGTTAGGGTTAGGTTTAGGGTTTGGGTTAGGGTTAGGTTTAAGTTTAGTGTTACGGTATGCGTAAGGGTTAGGGTTAGGGTTAGGGTTAGGTTTAGGGTTAGAGTTAGGGTTGGGGTTAGGGTAAGGATAAGGGTTAGGGTTAGGGTTAGGGTTAGGTTTAGGGTAAGGGTTAGGGTTAAGGTTAGGGTTAGGGTTAGGGTTAGGGTTAGGGTAAGGGTAAGGGTTAGGGTTAGGTTTAGGGTTAGGGTTAGGGTAAGGGTTAGGGTTGGTTAGGGTAAGGGTTAGGGTTAGGGTTAGGATTAGTTTAAAGATTAGGGTTAGGGTTAGGGTTAGAGTGAGATTTAGGTTTGGTTAAGG
This sequence comes from Megascapheus bottae, assembly GCA_024803745.1. Taxonomy (NCBI): domain Eukaryota; kingdom Metazoa; phylum Chordata; class Mammalia; order Rodentia; family Geomyidae; genus Megascapheus; species Megascapheus bottae. Next base: position 816,914 of record JANJXV010000399.1, on the reverse strand, counting down.
GTAAGGGTTATGGTTAGGTTATGGTTAGGTTTAGGTTAATGTTTAGGGTTAGGGTTAGAGTTATTGTTAGGGTTAGGGAAAGGGTTATGGTTAGGGTTAGGGTTAGGGTTAGGGTAAGTATTAGAGTTAGGGTTAGGGTTGGGGATAGGGTCAGGATAAGGGTTAGGTTTAGGGTTAGGTTTAGGATAAGTTTAAGTGTTAGGTTTAGGGTTAGGGTTAGGGTTAGGGTAAGTGTTAGGGTAAGGGTTAGGGTTAGGGTTAGGGTAAGGGTAAGGGTGAGGGTTAGGGTTAGTGTTAGGGTAAGGGTTCTGGTTAGGGTTAGGGTTAGGGTAAGGGTAAGGGTTAGGGTTAGGGTTAGGGTTAAGGTTAGGTTTAGGGTTAGGGTAAGGGTAAGGGTAAGGGTAAGAGTTAGGGTTAGGGTTAGGGTAATGGTTAGATTTAGGGTTAGGGTAAGGGTAAGGTTTAGGGTTATGGTTAGGGTTATGGTTAGGGTAAGGGTAAGGGTGAGTGTTAGGGTTAGGGTTAGGTTTAGGGTAAGGGTAAGGTTTAGGATTAAGGTTAGGGTTAGGGTTAGGTTTAGGGTTTGGGTTAGGGTTAGGTTTAAGTTTAGTGTTACGGTATGCGTAAGGGTTAGGGTTAGGGTTAGGGTTAGGTTTAGGGTTAGAGTTAGGGTAAGGGTTAGTGTAAGGATAAGGGTTAGGGTTAGGGTTAGGGTTAGGTTTAGGGTAAGGGTTAGGGTTAAGGTTAGGGTTAGGGTTAGGTTTAGGGTTAGGGTAAGGGTAAGGGTTAGGGTTAGGTTTAGGGTTAGGGTTAGGGTAAGTGTAAGGGTTCGGTTTAGGGTTATGGTTAGGGTTAGGGATTGGGTTAGGATTAGGGTTTGGGTAAGGATAAGGTTTATGGTTAGGGTTAGGTTTAGGATTAGGGTGAAGGTTATGGTTAGGGTGCGGGTAAGGGTAAGGTTTAGGGTTAGATTTAGGTTTAGGGTTAGGGTAAGTGTTAGGGTTAGGGTTAGGGTAAGGTTAGGGTTTGGGTTAGGGTTAGGGTTAGGGTTACGGTTAGGTTTAGGATTAGGGTAAGGGTAAGTGTTAGGTTTAGGCTTAGGGTTAGGGTTAGGTTTAGCGTTAGGATAAGCATAACGGTTAGGATTAGGGTTAGGGTTAAGGTAAGGGTAAGGTGTAGGGTTAGTGTTAGGGTAAGGGTTAGGGTTGGGGTTAGGGTGAGGGTTAGGGTAAGGGCAAGGGTTAGGGTTAGGATTAGGGTTATGGTAAGGGTTAGGGTTAGGGTTAGGGTAAGGTTTATGGTAGCGTTTAGGATAAGGGTAATTGTTAGTGTTAGGGTTAGGTTTAGGATAAGGGTAAGGATTAGGGTTAGCGTTAGGTTTAGGGTTAGTGTTAGGTTTAGGGTTAGGTTTAGGGTAAGGGCAAGGTTAGGGTTAGGGTTAGGTTTAGGGTTAAGGTTAGGGTTAGGATTAGGGTTAGGGTTAGGTTTAAGGTTAGGGTTAGGGTGAGGGTTAGGGTAAGGGATGGGGTTAGGGTTAGGGTTAGAGTTAGGTTTACAGTTAGGGTTAGGAGATAGGAAAAGGGTTAGGGTTAGTGTAAGGGTTAGGGTTAGGGTTAGGGTAAGGGTAAGGTTTAGGGTTAGTTTAGGTTTAGGGTTAGGGTAATGGTTATGGTTAGGGTTAGGTTTAGGTTTAGGGTTAGGGATAGGGTAAGGGTAAGGGTTAGGGTTAGGGTAAGGGTTAGGTTTAGGGTTGGGGTTAAGTTTAGGTTTAGGGTTAGGGTACATTTAAAGATTATCGTTAGGGTTAGGTTTAGGGTTATTCTTAGAGTTAGGGTTAGGGGTAGGATTAGGGGTATGTTTAGGGTTAGGCTTAGGGTTAGGGTTAGGTTTAGGGTAAGGTTATGTGTTAGGGTTAGTTTTAGGTTTAGGCTTAGGGTTAGGGTTAGGGTAAGTGTTAGGGTTAGGGTTACGGTTAGGGTTAGGGTAAGGGTAAGGGTTAGGGTTAAAGTTAGGGTCAGGGTTAGGGTTAGGGTTAGGGTTAGGGTAAGGGTAAGGGATAGGTATGGGGTTAGGGTTAGGTTTAGGGTTAGGGTAGGCTAAGGATAAATGTTAGAGTTAAGGTTAGGGTTAGGGTTAAGGTTAGGATTTGGGTTAGGTTTAGGGTTATGATTAGGGTTATGGTTATGGTAAGGGTTAGGGTTAGGGTTAGGGTTAGGCTTAGTGTTAGGGTTAGGGTAAGGTTTAGGGTTAGGGTTATGGTTAGGGTTAAAGTTGAGGTTAGGGTTAGGGTTAGGGTTAGATTTAGTGTTAGGATTAGGGTTAGGGTTATTGTAAGGGTTAGGGTTATTTTTAAGGTTAGGGTTAGGCTTAGTGTTATAGTAAGGGTAAGGGTTAGGGTTAGGGTTAAGTTTGAGGTTAGGGTTAGGATTAGGGTTAGGGTTAGGGTAATGGTTACTGTTAGGGTTAGGGTTAGGTTTAGGGTTGGGGTTAAAGTTAGGTTTAGGGTTAGGGTACATTTAAGGATTATGGTTAGGGTTATGGTTATGCTTAGGGTTAAGGTTAGGGTTAGGATTAGGGTTAGGTTTAGGGTTAGAGTTAGGTTTAGGGTTAGGGTTAGGGTAAGGTTATGTGTTAGGGTTAGGGTTAGGGTTAGGGTTAGGGTAAGTGTTATTGTTAGGGTTAGTGTTACAGTTAGGGTTAGGGTAAGGGTAAGGGTTAGGGTTAAAGTTATGGTCAGGGTTAGGGTTAGGGTTAGGGTAAGGGTAAGGGTTAGGGTTATGTTTAGGATTATGGTAAGGGTAAGGTTTAGGTTTAGGGTTAGGGTTAGGTTTAGGGTTAGGATTAGGGTTATGGTTAGGATTAGGGTTAGGGTTACGGTAAGGGTTAGGGTAAGCGTTAGGGTTATGGTTAGGGTTAGGTTTAAGGTTGGGGTTGAGATTCGGGTTAGGGTTAGGGTAAGGGTAGGGTGATGTTAGGGTTAGGGTTAGGGTTAGGGTTAAGGTTAGGGTTAGGGTTAGGTGTAGGGTTAGGATTAGGGTTATGGTTAGGATTAGGGTTAGGGTTAGGGTAAGGGTTAGGGTTATTTTTAAGGTTAGGGTTAGGCTTAGTGTTATAGTAAGGGTAAGGGTTAGGGTTAGGGTTAAGTTTGAGGTTAGGGTTAGGATTAGGGTTAGGGTAAGGGTTAGGGTTAGGGTTAGGGTAAGTGTTAGGGTTAGGGTTAGAGTTAGAGTTAGGGTTAGGGTAAGGGCAAGCATTAGGGTTAGGGTTAAGTTTAGGGTTAGGGTTAGGGTTAGTGTTAGGGTTAGGGTAAGGGTAAGGGTTAGGGTTAGGGTTAGGGTTAGGGTTAAGGTTAGGATTAGGGTTAGGGTTAGGGTAAGGGTTAGGGTTAGGTTAGGGTAAGGGTTAGGGTTAGGGTTAGGGTTAGGGTTAGGTTTAAGGTTAGGGTTAGGGTTAGGGTTAGGGTAAGGGTAAGGGTTAGGGTTAGGGTTAGGGTTAGTTTTAGGGTTAGGGTAAGTGTAAGGGTTAGGGTTAGGGTTAGGGTTAGGGTAAGGATTAGGGTTAGGTTTTGGTTTAGGGTTAGGGGTTAGGCTTAGGGTTAGGGTTAGGGTTAGGGTTTGGGTTAGGGTAGGGTTAGTTTAAGGGTTATGTTTAGGATTAGGTTTAGGGTTAGGGTTAGGGTTAGGATAAGGGTAAGGGTTAGGGTTAGGATTAGGGTTAGGGTTAGGGTAATGGTTAGGGTTAGGGTTAGGGATAGGTTTAGGGTTAGGGAAAGGGTAAGGGTAAGGGTTAGGGTTAGGGTTAGGTTTAGGGTTGGGGTTAAAGTTAGGTTTAGGGTTAGGGTACATTTAAGGATTATGGTTAGGGTTAGGGTTGTGCTTAGGGTTAAGGTTAGGGTTAGGATTAGGGTTAGGTTTAGGGTTAGAGTTAGGCTTAGGGTTAGGGTTAGGGTAAGGTTATGTGTTAGGGTTAGGGTTAGGGTTAGGGTTAGGGTAAGTGTTATTGTTAGGGTTAGTGTTACGGTTAGGGTTAGGGTAAGGGTAAGGGTTAGGGTTAAAGTTATGGTCAGGGTTAGGGTTAGGGTTAGGGTAAGGGTAAGGGTTAGGGTTATGTTTAGGATTATGGTAAGGGTAAGGTTTAGGGTTAGGGGTAGCATAAGGATAAATATTAGAGTTAAGGTTAGGGTGAGGGTAAGGGTAAGGGTTAGGGTTAAGATTAGGGTTAGGGTTAGGGTTAGGGTTAGGGTAAGCGTTAGGGTTATGGTTAGGGTTAGGTTTAAGGTTGGGGTTGAGATTCGGGTTAGGGTTAGGGTAAGGGTAAGGGTGATGTTAGGGTTAGGGTTAGGGTTAGGGTTAAGTTTAGGGTTAGGGTTAGGTGTAGGGTTAGGATTAGGGTTATGGTTAGGGTTAGGGTTAGGGTTAGGGTAAGTGTAAGGGTTAGGATTAGAGTTAGGGTTAGGGTTAGGGGTTACGGTTACTGTTAGGTTTAGGGGTGGGAAAGAGTTAGGATTAGGTTTAGGTTTAGATAAGTATAAGTGTTAGTGATAGGGTTAGGGTTAGGGTAAGGGTAAGGGTTAGGGTTAGGTTTAGGGTTAGGGTAAGGGTAAGGGTTAGGTTTAGGTTTAGGTTTAGGGTTAGGGTAAGGAAAAATGTTACAATTAAGGTTAGGGTTAGGGTTAGGGTTAGGGTTAGGGTTAAGGTTAGGGTGAGGGTAAGGGCAAGGGTTAGGGTTAGCGTTAGTGTTAGGTTTAGGGGAAGGGTTAGGGTTAGGGTTAGGTTTAGGTTTAGGTTTGGGGTTAAGGTTAGGGTTAGGGTTAGGGTAAGGGTAAGGGTTAGGTTAGGGTTAGGCTTAGGGTTAAGGTCAGGGTTAGGTTTAGGTTTATGGTTAGGATTAGGGTTAGGTTTAGGGTAAGGGTTAGGGTAAGGGTAATTTTAAGGGTTAGAGTTAGGTTTAGGTGTAGGGTAAGGGTTAGTTTTAGGGTTAGGGTAAGGGTAAGGTTTAGGGTTAGGGTTAGGGTTAAGGTTAGGGTAAGGGTAAGGGTAAGTATTAGAGTTAAGCTTAGGTTTAGGGTAAGGGTAAGGGTTAGGGTTAAGGTTAGGGTTATGGTTAATGTTAGGTTTAGCGTTAGGGTAAGCTAAGGGTTAGGTTAGGGTTAGGGTTTGGGTAAGGATAAGTGTTAGGGTTAGGATTAGGGTTAGGGTTAGGTTAAGGGTTAGGGTTAGGGTTAGAGTTAGCGTTAGGGTCAGGGTAAGGGTAAGTGTTAGGGTTAAGATTAGGTTTAGGGTTGGGGTTAAGGTTAGGGTTAGGGTTACGGTTATGGTTAGGGTTAGAGTTAGGGTAACCCTATGTGTTCGGGTTAGGGTTAGGGTCAGGGTTAGGTTTAGGGTTAGCGTTAGGGTAAGCGTAAGGGTTAGGGTTAGGATTAGGTTTAGGGTTAGGGTAAGGGTAAGGGGTATGGTTAGGGTTAGGGTAAGGATTAGGGTTAGGTTTAGGGTTAGTGTTAGAGGTTAGGGATAGGTTTAGGGTTAAGGTGAGGGTTAGGGTTTGGGTTAGGGTTATGATAAGGGTAAGGGTTAGGGTTAGGGTTAGGATTAGGGTTAGTGTTAGGTTTAGGGTTAGGGTTAGGGTAAGGGCAAGGGTTAGGATTAGGGTTAGGGTTAAGGTTAGGGTTATGATTAGGGTTAGGGTTAAGGTTAGGGTTAGGGTTAGGGTTAAGGTTAGGGTAAGGGTTAGGGTTAGAGTTAGGGTAAGGGTTAGGGTTAGGGTTAGGGTTAGGGTTAGGTTTAGAGTTAGGTATAGGTTTAGGGTTATGGGTTAGGCTTAGGGTTAGGGTTAGGGTAAGGATTAGGGTTAGGGTTAGGGTGAGGGTTAGGTTTAGGGTTAGAGTTAGGGTAAGGGTAAGGGTTAGAGTTAGGGTTAGGTTTAGGTTTAGTGTTAGCTTTAGGGTTAGGGTTAGAGTTAGGGCAAGTATTAGGGTTAGGGTTAGGGTTAAGGTTAGTGTTAGGGTTAGGGTTAGGGTTAAGGTTAGGGTTAGGGTTAGGGTTAGGTTTAGGTTAAGGGTGAGGGTTAGGGTTAGGGTAAGGGTTAGGGTTATGATTAGGTTTAGGGTTAGTTTAAGGGTTAGGGTTAGGTTTAGGGAAAGGGTAAGGTTTAGGGTTAGGGTAAGGGTTAGGGTTAGGTTTAGGGTTAGGGTTATGCTTAGGGTTAGGGTTAGGGTTAGGATTAGGGTTAGGTTTAGGGTTAGGGTTAGGCTTAGGGTAAGTGTTAGGGTTAGGGTTAGTGTTACGGTTAGGGTTAGGGTAAGGGTAAGGGTTAGGGTTAAAATTAGGGTTAGGGTTAGGGTTAGGGCAAGGGTTAGGGTTAGGGTAAGGGTAAGGGTTAGGTTTGGGGTTAGGGTTAGGTTTAGGGTTAGGGTAGGGTAAGGATAAATTTTAGAGTTAAGGTTAGGGTTAGGGTTAAGGTTAGGATTAGGGTTAGGTTTAGGGTTATGATTAGGGTTATGGTTATGGTAAGGGTTAGGGTTAGGGTTAGGCTTAGGCTTAGTGTCAGGTTAAGAGTAAGGTTTAAGGTTAGGGTTAATGTTAGGGTTAAGGTTGAGGTTAGGGTTAGGGTTAGGTTTAAATTTAGGGTTAGGATTAGGGTTAGGGTAAGGGTTAGGGTTAGGGTTAAGGTTAGGGTTAGGCTTAGTGTTAGAGTAAGGGTAAGGTTTAGGGTTAGGATTAGGGTTAAGTTTGTGTTTAGGGTTAGGATTAAGGTTAATGTAAGGCTTAGGTTTAGGGTTAGGATAAGTGTTAGGGTTAGGGTTAGATTTAGAGTTAGGGTTAGGGTAATGGCAATGATTAGGGTTAGGGCTAAGGTTAGGGTTAGGATTAGGGTTAGTGTTAGGGTTAGGGTAAGTGTAATTGTTAGGGTTAGTGTTAGGGTTAGGGTTAAGGTTAGGGTTAGGGTTAGGGTTAGGGTTAGGGTAAGGGTTAGGGTTAGGTATTGGCTTAGGGTTAGGGGTTAGGCTTAGGGTTAGGGTTAGGGTTAGGGTTAGGTTTAGGGTAGGGTTAGTTTAAGGGTTAGGGTTAGGTTTAGGTTTAGGGTTAGGGTTAGGGTTAGGGTAAGGGTAAGGGTTAGGGTTAGGATTAGGGTTAGGGTTAGGATAATGGTTAGGGTTAGGGTTAGGGTTAGGTTTAGGGTTAGGAATAGGGTAAGGGTTAGGGTTAGAGTTAGGGTTAGGTTTAGGGTTGGGGTTAAGGTTAGGGTTAGGATTAGGGTTAGGTTTAGGATTAGGGTTAGGGTTAGGGTTAGGGTAAGGTTATGTGTTAGGGTTAGGGTTAGGGTTAGGGTAAGTGTTAGGGTTAGGGTTAGTGTTACGGTTAGGGCTAGGGTAAGGGTAAGGTTTAGGGTTAAGGTAATGGTCAGGGTTAGGGTTAGGGTAAGGGTAAGGGTTAGGGTTAGGTTTAGGGTTATGGTAAGGGTAAGGATTAGGTTTAGGGTTAGGGTTAGGTTTACGGTTAGAGTTAGCATAAGGATAAATATTAGAGTTAAGGTTAGGGTGAGAGTAAGGGTAAGGATTAGGGTTAAGTTTAGAGTTAGAGTTAGGGTAAGGGTTACGGTTAGGGTAAGGGTAAGGGTTAGGGATAGGATTAGGGTTATGTTAAAGGTTGGGGTTAAGTTTCGGGTTAGGGTTAGGGTAAGGGTAAGGGTAATGTTAGGGTTAGGGTTAGGGTTAGGGTTAAGGTTAGGGTTAGATTTAGGTTTAGGGTTAGGATTAGGGTTATGGTTATGGTTATGGTTAGGGTTAGTGTTAGGGTAAGGGTACGGGTTAGGATTAGAGTTAGGGTTAGGGTTATGGGTTATGGTTCGGGTTAGGTTTAGGGTTAGGGAAAGAGTTAGGATTAGGGTTAGGGTTAGGTAAGGGTAAGTGTTAGTGTTAGGGTTAGGGTTAGGGTAAGGGTAAGGGTTAGGGTTAGGTTTAGGGTTAGGGTAAGCGTAAGGGTTAGGTTTTTGTTTAGGGTTAGGTTTAGGGTTAGGATTAGGGTAAGGTAAAATGTTACAATTAAGGTTAGGGTTAGGGTTAGGGTTAGGGTTAATGTTAGGGTGAGGGTAAAGTTAAGGGTTAGGGTTAGGGTTAGGAATAGGGTTAGGTTAAGGGTTAGGGTTAGGGTTAGGGTTAGGTTTAGGTTTGGGGTTAAGGTTAGGGTTAGGGTTAGAGTTAGGGTTAGGTTTAGGTTTAGTGTTAGCTTTAGGGTTAGGGTTAGAGTTAGGGCAAGTATTAGGGTTAGGGTTAGGGTTAAGGTTAGTGTTAGGGTTAGGGTTAGGGTTAAGGTTAGGGTTAGGGTTAGGGTTAGGTTTAGGTTAAGGGTGAGGGTTAGGGTTAGGGTAAGGGTTAGGGTTATGATTAGGTTTAGGGTTAGTTTAAGGGTTAGGGTTAGGTTTAGGGAAAGGGTAAGGTTTAGGGTTAGGGTAAGGGTTAGGGTTAGGTTTAGGGTTAGGGTTATGCTTAGGGTTAGGGTTAGGGTTAGGATTAGGGTTAGGTTTAGGGTTAGGGTTAGGCTTAGGGTAAGTGTTAGGGTTAGGGTTAGTGTTACGGTTAGGGTTAGGGTAAGGGTAAGGGTTAGGGTTAAAATTAGGGTTAGGGTTAGGGTTAGGGCAAGGGTTAGGGTTAGGGTAAGGGTAAGGGTTAGGTTTGGGGTTAGGGTTAGGTTTAGGGTTAGGGTAGGGTAAGGATAAATTTTAGAGTTAAGGTTAGGGTTAGGGTTAAGGTTAGGATTAGGGTTAGGTTTAGGGTTATGATTAGGGTTATGGTTATGGTAAGGGTTAGGGTTAGGGTTAGGCTTAGGCTTAGTGTCAGGTTAAGAGTAAGGTTTAAGGTTAGGGTTAATGTTAGGGTTAAGGTTGAGGTTAGGGTTAGGGTTAGGTTTAAATTTAGGGTTAGGATTAGGGTTAGGGTAAGGGTTAGGGTTAGGGTTAAGGTTAGGGTTAGGCTTAGTGTTAGAGTAAGGGTAAGGTTTAGGGTTAGGATTAGGGTTAAGTTTGTGTTTAGGGTTAGGATTAAGGTTAATGTAAGGCTTAGGTTTAGGGTTAGGATAAGTGTTAGGGTTAGGGTTAGATTTAGAGTTAGGGTTAGGGTAATGGCAATGATTAGGGTTAGGGCTAAGGTTAGGGTTAGGATTAGGGTTAGTGTTAGGGTTAGGGTAAGTGTAATTGTTAGGGTTAGTGTTAGGGTTAGGGTTAAGGTTAGGGTTAGGGTTAGGGTTAGGGTTAGGGTAAGGGTTAGGGTTAGGTATTGGCTTAGGGTTAGGGGTTAGGCTTAGGGTTAGGGTTAGGGTTAGGGTTAGGTTTAGGGTAGGGTTAGTTTAAGGGTTAGGGTTAGGTTTAGGTTTAGGGTTAGGGTTAGGGTTAGGGTAAGGGTAAGGGTTAGGGTTAGGATTAGGGTTAGGGTTAGGATAATGGTTAGGGTTAGGGTTAGGGTTAGGTTTAGGGTTAGGAATAGGGTAAGGGTTAGGGTTAGAGTTAGGGTTAGGTTTAGGGTTGGGGTTAAGGTTAGGGTTAGGATTAGGGTTAGGTTTAGGATTAGGGTTAGGGTTAGGGTTAGGGTAAGGTTATGTGTTAGGGTTAGGGTTAGGGTTAGGGTAAGTGTTAGGGTTAGGGTTAGTGTTACGGTTAGGGCTAGGGTAAGGGTAAGGTTTAGGGTTAAGGTAATGGTCAGGGTTAGGGTTAGGGTAAGGGTAAGGGTTAGGGTTAGGTTTAGGGTTATGGTAAGTGTAAGGATTAGGTTTAGGGTTAGGGTTAGGTTTACGGTTAGAGTTAGCATAAGGATAAATATTAGAGTTAAGGTTAGGGTGAGAGTAAGGGTAAGGATTAGGGTTAAGTTTAGAGTTAGAGTTAGGGTAAGGGTTACGGTTAGGGTAAGGGTAAGGGTTAGGGATAGGATTAGGGTTATGTTAAAGGTTGGGTTAAGTTTCGGGTTAGGGTTAGGGTAAGGGTAAGGGTAATGTTAGGGTTAGGGTTAGGGTTAGGGTTAAGGTTAGGGTTAGGTTTAGGTTTAGGGTTAGGATTAGGGTTATGGTTATGGTTATGGTTAGGGTTAGTGTTAGGGTAAGGGTAAGGGTTAGGATTAGAGTTAGGGTTAGGGTTATGGGTTATGGTTCGGGTTAAGTTTAGGGTTAGGGAAAGAGTTAGGATTAGGGTTAGGGTTAGGTAAGGGTAAGTGTTAGTGTTAGGGTTAGGGTTAGGGTAAGGGTAAGGGTTAGGGTTAGGTTTAGGGTTAGGGTAAGCGTAAGGGTTAGGTTTTTGTTTAGGGTTAGGTTTAGGGTTAGGATTAGGGTAAGGTAAAATGTTACAATTAAGGTTAGGGTTAGGGTTAGGGTTAGGGTTAATGTTAGGGTGAGGGTAAATTTAAGGGTTAGGGTTAGGGTTAGGAATAGGGTTAGGGTAAGGGTTAGGGTTAGGGTTAGGGTTAGGTTTAGGTTTGGGGTTAAGGTTAGGGTTAGGGTTAGGGTAAGGGTAAGGGTTAGGTTAGGGTTAGGCTTAGGGTTAAGGTCAGGGTTAGGGTTAGGTTTAAGGTTAGGATTATGGTTAGGGTTAGGGGAAGGGTTAGGGTTAGGGTTAGGGTTAGGTTTAGGGTTAGGGTAAGGGTAAGGGTAAGGGTAATTGTAAGGGTTAGTGTTAGGGTTAGGGGTAGGGTAAGGGTTAGTTTTAGGGTTAGGCTAAGGGTAAGGTTTAGGGTTAGGTTTAGGGTTAAGTTTAGGGTAAGGGTAAGGGTAAGTGTTAGGGTTAAGGTTAGGTTTAGGGTAAGAGTTAGGTTTAGGGTTAAGGTTAGGGTTAGGGTTAGGTTTAGGTTTAGGGTTAGGGTTAATGTTACGTTTAGCGTTGGGGTAAGCGTAAGGGATAGGTTAGGGTTAGGGTTAGGTTTAGGGTTAGAGCTAGCGTTAGGGTTACGGTAAGGATAAGGGTTAGGGTTAGGGTTAGGTTTAGGTTTAAGGTTAAGGTTAGGGTTAGGGTTAGGGTTAGGGTTAGGGTAAGGGTAATGTTTAGGGTTAGGTTTAGGGTTAGGATTAGGGTAAGGGTTAGGGTTCGTGTTTGGGTAAGGATAAGTGTTAGGGTTAGGGTTAGGGTTAGGTTAAGGGTTAGGGTTAAGGGTAGAGTTAGGGTTAGGGTTAGGGTAAGTGTTAGGGTTAGGATTAGGTTTAGGGTTGGGGTTAAGGTTAGAGTTAGGGTTAAGTTTAGGGTTAGGGTAAGGGTTAGGTTTAGGGTAAGGGTTAGGGTTAGGTTTTGGTTTAGGGTTAGGGGTTAGGCTTAGGGTTAGGGTTAGGTTTAGGGTTAGGTTTAGGGTAGGGTTAGTTTAAGGGTTAGGGTTAGGTTTAGGTTTAGGGTTAGGGTTAGGGTTAGGGTAAGGGTAAGGGTTAGGGTTAGGATTAGGGTTAGGGTTAGGGTAATGGTTAGGGTTAGGGTTAGGTTTAGGGCTAGGGATAGGGTAAGGGTAAGGGTTAGATTTAGGGTTAGGTTTAGGGTTGGGGTTAAGGTTAGGTTTAGGGTTAGGATACATTTAAGGATTAGTGTTAGGGTTAGGGTTTGGGATAGGGTTAGGGTAAGGGTTAGGGTTAGGGTTAGGGTTAGGTTTAGGTTTGGGGTTAAGGTTAGGGTTAGGGTTATGGTAAGGGTAAGGGTTAGGTTAGGGTTAGGCTTAGGGTTAAGGTCAGGGTTAGGGTTAGGTTTAAGGTTAGGATTAGGGGTAGGGTTAGGGGAAGGGTTAGGGTTAGGGTTAGGGTTAGGGTTAGGTTTAGGGTTAGGGTAAGGGTAATTGTAAGGGTTAGAGTTAGGGTTAGGGGTAGGGTAAGGGTTAGTTTTAGGGTTAGGATAAGGGTAAGTTTTAGGGTTAGGGTTAGGATTAAGTTTAGGGTAAGGGTAAGGGTAAGTGTTAGGGTTAAAGTTAGGTTTAGGGTAAGAGTAAGGTTTAGGGTTAAGGTTACGGTTAGGGTTAGGTTTAGGGTTAGGGTTAGGGTTAATGTTACGTTTAGCGTTAGGGTAGGCGTAAGGGTTAGGTTAGGGTTAGGTTTAGGGTTAGAGTTAGCGTTAGGGTTACGGTAAGGATAAGGGTTAGGGTTAGGGTTAGGGTTAGGGTAAGGGTAAGGGTTGGGGTTAGGATTAGGGTTAGGGTTAGGGTAATGGTTAGGGTTAGGGTTAGGGTTAGGTTTAGGGTTAGGGATAGGGTAAGGGTAAGGGTTAGAGTTAGGGTTAGGTTTAGGGTTGGGGTTAAGGTTAGGTTTAGGGTTAGGATACCTTTAAGGATTAGGGTTAGGGTTAGGGTTGGGTTAGGTTTAGGGTTAGGGTTAGGGTAAGGGTAAGGGTTGGGGTTAGGGTTAGGGTTAGGGTTAGGGTTAGGGGAAGTGTTAGGGTTAGGCTTAGTGTTACGGTTAGGGTTAGGGTAATGGTAAGATTTAGGGTTAAAGTAATGGTCAGGGTTAGGGTTAGGGTTAGGGTAAGGGTTAGGGTTAGGTTTAGGGTTATGGTAAGGGTAAGGTTTAGGTTTAGGGTTAGGGTTAGGTTTACGGTTAGAGTTAGCATAAGGATAAATATAAGAGTTAAGGATAGGGTGAGGGTAAGGGTAAGGGTTAGGGTTAAGATTAGGGTTAGAGTTAGGGTAAGGGTTAGGGTTATTGTAAGGGTTAGGGTTAGGGTTAGGGTTAGGTTTAAGGTTGGGTTTAAGGTTCGGGTTAGGGTTAGGGTAAGGGTAAGGGTTATGTTAGGGTTAGGGTTAAAGTTAGGGTTAGGTTTAGGTTTAGGGTTAGGATTAGGGTTATGGTTATGGTTAGGGTTAGGGTTAGGGTAAGGGTAAGGGTTAGGATTAGAGTTATTGTTAGGGTTAGGGGTTAAGGTTCGGGTTAGGTTTAGGGTTAGGGAAAGAGTTAGGATTAGGGTTAGGGTTAGGTAAGGGTAAGTGTTAGTGTTAGGGTTAGGGTTAGGGTAAGGGTAAGGGTTAGGGTTAGGTTTAGGGTTAGGGTAAGGGTAAGAGATAGGTTTAGGTTTAGGGTTAGGTTTAGGGTTAGGGTCAGGGTAAGGAAAAATGTTACAATTAAGGTTAGGGTTAGGGTTAGGTTTAATGTTAGGGTGAGTGTAAGGGTAATGGTTAGTGTTAGGGTTAGGGATAGGGTTAGGGTAAGGGATAGGGTTAGGATTAGGGTTAGGTTTAGGTTTGGGGTTAAGGTTAGGGTTAGGGTTAGGGTAAGGGTAAGGGTTAGGTTAGGGTTTGGCTTAGGTTTAAGGTCAGGGTTAGGGTTAGGTTTAAGGTTAGGATTAGGGTTAGGGTTAGGGGAAGGGTTAGGGTTAGGATTAGGGTTAGGGTTAGGTTTAGGGTTAGGGTAAGGGTAAGGGTAAGGATAATTGTAAGGGTTAGAGTTAGGGTTAGGGGTAGGGTAAGGGTTAGTTTTAGGGTTAGGCTAAGGGTAAGGTTTAGGGTTAGGGTTAGGGTTAAGTTTAGGTTAAGGGTAAGGGGAAGTGTTAGGGTTAAGGTTAGGTTTAGGGTAAGAGTAAGGGTTAGGGTTAAGGTTAGGGTTAGGGTTAGGTTTAGGGTTAGGGTTAGGGTTAATGTTACGTTTAGCGTTAGGGTAAGCGTAAGGGATAGGTTAGGGTTAGGGTTAGGTTTAGGGTTAGAGTTAGCTTTAGGGTTACGGTAAGGATAAGGGTTAGGGTTAGGGTTAGGGTTAGGTTTAAGGTTAGGGTTAGGGTTAGGGTTAGGGTGAGGTTTAGGGTAAGGGTAATGGTTAGGGTTAGGTTTAGGGTTAGGGTTAGGGTAAGGGTTAGGGTTCGGGTTTGGGTAAGGATAAGTGTTAGGGTTAGGGTTAGGGTTAGGGTTAGGTTAAGGGTTAGGGTTAGGGTTAGGGTTAGGTTAAGGGTTAGGGTTAAGGGTAGAGTTAGGGTTAGGGTTAGGGTAAGGGTAAGTGTTAGGGTTAGGATTAGGTTTAGGGTTGGGGATAAGATTAGAGTTAGGGTTAGGGTTAGTGTTAGGTTTAGGGTAAGTGTAATTGTTAGGGTTAGTGTTAGGGTTAGGGTTAAGGTTAGGGTTAGGGTAAAGGTTAGGTTTAGGGTAAGGGTTAGAGTTAGGTTTTGGTTTAGGGTTAGGGGTTAGGCTTAGGGTTAGGGTTAGGGTTAGGGTTAGGTTTAGGTTAGGGTTAGTTTAAGGGTTAGGGTTAGGTTTAGGTTTAGGGTTAGGGTTAGGGTAAGGGTAAGGGTTAGGGTTAGGATTAGGTTTAGGGTTAGGGTAATGGTTAGGGTTAGGGTTAGGGTTAGGTTTAGGGTTAGGGATAGGGTAAGGGTAAGGGTTAGAGTTAGGGTTAGGTTTAGGGTTGGGGTTAAGGTTAGGTTTAGGGTTAGGATACATTTAAGGATTAGTGTTAGGGTTAGGGTTAGGGATAAGGTTAGGTTAAGGGTTAGGGTTAGGGTTAGGGTTAGGTTTAGGTTTGGGGTTAAGGTTAGGGTTAGGGTTAGGGTAAGGGTAAGGGTTAGGTTAGGGTTAGGCTTAGGGTTAAGGTCAGGGTTAGGGTTAGGTTTAAGGTTAGGATTAGGGATAGGGTTAGGGGAAGGGTTAGGGTTAGGGTTAGGGTTAGGGTTAGGTTTAGGGTTAGGGTAAGGGTAATTGTAAGGGTTAGAGTTAGGGTTAGGGGTAGGGTAAGGGTTAGTTTTAGGGTTAGGATAAGGGTAAGGTTTAGGGTTAGGGTTAGGATTAAGTTTAGGGTAAGGGTAAGGGTAAGTGTTAGGGTTAAGGTTAGGTTTAGGGTAAGAGTAAGGTTTAGGGTTAAGGTTACGGTTAGGGTTAGGTTTAGGGTTAGGGTTAGGGTTAATGTTACGTTTAGCGTTAGGGTAAGCGTAAGGGTTAGGTTAGGGTTAGGGTTAGGTTTAGGGTTAGGGTTAGGGTTAGGGTTACGGTAAGGATAAGGGTTAGGGTTAGGGTTAGGGTTAGGGTAAGGGTAAGGGTTAGGGTTAGGTTTAGGGTTAGGATACCTTTAAGGATTAGGGTTAGGGTTAGGGTTAGGGATAGGGTTAGGGTAAGGGTTAGGGTTAGGGTTAGGGTTAGGTTTAGGTTTGGGGTTAAGGTTAGGGTTAGGGTTAGGGTAAGGGTAAGGGTTAGGTTAGGGTTAGGCTTAGGGTTAAGGTCAGGGTTAGGGTTAGGTTTAAGGTTAGGATTAGGGTTAGGGTTAGGGGAAGGGTTAGGGTTAGGATTAGGGTTAGGGTTAGGTTTAGGGTTAGGGTAAGGATAAGGGTAAGGGTAATTGTAAGGGTTAGAGTTAGGGTTAGGGGTAGGGTTAGGGTTAGGTTTAGGGTAGGGTTAGGTTAAGGGTTAGGGTTAGGTTTAGGGTAGGGTTAGTTTAAGGATTAGGGTTAGGGTTAGGGTTATGCTTGGTGTTAAGGTTAGGGTTAGGATTAGGGTTAGGTTTAGGTTTAGGGTTAGGGTTAGGGTTAGGGTAAGGTTATGTGTTAGGGTTAGGGTTAGGGTTAGGGGAAGTGTTAGGGTTAGGGTTATTGTTACGGTTAGGGTTAGGGTAATGTTAAGATTTAGGGTTAAAGTAATGGTCAGGGTTAGGGTTAGGGTTAGGGTTAGGGTAAGGGTTAGGGTTAGGTTTAGGGTTATGGTAAGGGTAAGGTTTATGTTTAGGGTTAGGTTTAGGTTTACGGTTAGAGTTAGCATAAGGATAAATATTAGAGTTAAGGTTAGGGTGAGGGTAAGGGTAAGTGTTAGGGTTAAGATTAGAGTTAGAGTTAGGGTAAGGGTTAGGGTTATTGTAAGGGTTAGGGTTAGGGTTAGGGTTAGGTTTAAGGTTGGGTTTAAGGTTCGTTTTAGGGTTAGGGTAAGGGTAAGTGTTATGTTAGGGTTAGGGTTAGGGTTAGGGTTAAAGTTAGGGTTAGGGTTAGGTTTAGGGTTAGGATTAGGGTTAGGGTTAGGGTTAAGGTTAGGGTTAGGGTAAGGGTAAGGGTTAGGATTAGAGTTATGGTTAGGGTTAGGGGTTAAGGTTCGGGTTAGTTTTAGGGTTAGGGAAAGAGTTAGGATTAGGGTTAGGGTTAGGTAAGGGTAAGTGTTAGTGTTAGGGTTAGGGTTAGGGTAAGGGTAAGGGTTAGTTTTAGGGTTAGGGATAGGGTTAGGGTAAGGGATAGGGTTAGGCTTAGGGTTAGGTTTAGGTTTGGGGTTAAGGTTAGGGTTAGGGTTAAGGTAAGGGTAAGGGTTAGGTTAGGGTTAGGCTTAGGGTTAAGGTCAGGGTTAGGGTTAGGTTTAAGCTTAGGATTAGGGTTAGGTTTAGGGGAAGGGTTAGGGTTAGGATTAGGGTTAGGGTTAGGTTTAGGGTTAGGGTAAGGGTAAGGGTAAGGATAATTGTAAGGGTTAGAGTTAGGGTTAGGGGTAGGGTAAGGGTTAGTTTTAGGGTTAGGCTAAGGGTAAGGTTTAGGTTTAGGGTTAGGGTTAAGTTTAGGTTAAGGGTAAGGGTAAGTGTTAGGGTTAAGGTTAGGTTTAGGGTAAGAGTAAGCGTTAGGGTTAAGGTTAGGGTTAGGGTTAGGGTTAGGGTTAGGGTTAGGGTTAATGTTACGTTTAGCGTTGGGGTAAGCGTAAGGGATAGGTTAGGGTTAGGGTTAGGTTTAGGGTTAGAGTTAGCGTTAGGGTTACGATAAGGATAAGGGTTAGGGTTAGGGTTAGGGTTAGGTTTAAGGGTAAGGTTAGGGTTAGGGTTAGGGTTAGGGTAAGGGTAATGGTTAGGGTTAGGTTTAGGGTTAGGGTTAGGGTAAGGGTTAGGGTTAGGTTTTGGGTAAGGATAAGTGTTAGGGTTAGGGTTAGGGTTAGGGTTAGGTTAAGGGTTACGGTTAAGGGTAGAGTTAGGGTTAGGGTTAGGGTAAGGGTAAGTGTTAGGGTTAGGATTAGGTTTAGGGTTGGGGTTAAGGTTAGAGTTAGGGTTAGGGTTAGTGTTAGGGTTAGGGTAAGTGTAATTGTTAGGGTTAGTGTTAGGGTTAGGGTTAAAGTTAGGGTTAGGGTAAGGGTTAGGTTTAGGGTAAGGGTTAGGGTTAGGTTTTGGTTTAGGGTTAGGGGTTAGGATTAGGGTTAGGGTTAGGGTTAGGGTTAGGTTTAGGGTAGGGTTAGTTTAAGGGTTAGGGTTAGGTTTAGGTTTAGGTTTAGGTTTAGGGTTAGGGTTAGGGTAAGGGTAAGGGTTAGGGTTAGGACTAGGGTTAGGGTTAGGGTAATGGTTAGGGTTAGGGTTAGGGTTAGGTTTAGGTTTAGGGATAGGGTAAGGGTAAGGGTTAGAGTTAGGGTTAGGTTT
>JANJXV010000399.1:784632-794632 GCA_024803745.1 Megascapheus bottae | reverse complement strand
TTAGGGTTAGTGTTAGGGTAAGGGTTAGGGTAAGGGTTAGCTTTAGAGTTAGGTTTAGGTTTGGGATTAAGTTTAGGGTTAGGGTTAGGGTTAGGGTAAGGGTAAGAGTTAGGTTAGGGTTAGGGTAATGGTTAGTGTTAGGGTTAGGGTAAAGGTAGGGTTTAGGGTTAGGGTTAGGGTTATGTTTAGGGTAAGCGTAAGGGTGAGTGTTAGGGTTAGGGTTAGGTATAGGGTAAGGTTAAGGGTTAGGATTAAGGTTAGGGTTAGGGTTAGGTTTAGGGTTTGTGTTAGGGTTAGGGTTAGGTTTAAGTTTAGCGTTACGGTATGGTATGCGTAAGGGTTAGGGTTAGGATTAGGGTTAGGTTTAGGGTTAGAGTTAGGGTTAGGGTTAGGGTAAGGATAAGGGTTAGGGTTAGGGTTAGGGTTAGGTTTAGGGTTTGTGTTAGGGTTAGGGTTAGGTTTAAGTTTAGCGTTACGGTATGGTATGCGTAAGGGTTAGGGTTAGGTTTAGGGTTAAGGTTAGGGTTAGGATTAGGGTTAGGGTTAGGTTTAAGGTTAAGGTTAGGGTTAGGGTTAGGGTAAGGATTAGGCTTAGAGTTAGGGTAATGGTTACGGTTAGGGTTAGGGTTAGGGTTAGAG
This sequence comes from Megascapheus bottae, assembly GCA_024803745.1. Classification (NCBI taxonomy): domain Eukaryota; kingdom Metazoa; phylum Chordata; class Mammalia; order Rodentia; family Geomyidae; genus Megascapheus; species Megascapheus bottae. The sequence goes on along the minus strand of JANJXV010000399.1, from coordinate 793,993 downwards.
TTAGGTTTACGGTTAGGGTTAGGAGTTAGGACTAGGGTTAGGGTTAGTGTAAGGTTTAGGGTTAGGTATAGGTTTAGTTTAAGGGTTAGGGTTAGGGTTAGGGTAAGGGTAAGGGTTAGGGTTAGGGTAAGGTTCAGGGTTAGGTTAGGGTTAGGGTTAGGGTAATGGTTAGGGTAGGGTTAGGGTTAGGTTTAGTGTTAGGGATAGGGTAAGGGTAAGGGTTAGGGTTAGGGTTAGGGTTAGGTTTAGGGTTGGGCTTAAGGTTAGGTTTAGGGTTAGGGTACGTTTAAGGATTAGGGTTGGATTATTGTTAGGGTTATGCTTCGAGTTAGGGTTAGGGTTAGGATTAGGGTTATGTTTAGGGTTAGGGTTAGGGTTAGGGTTAGGTTTAGGGTAAGGTTATGTGTTGGGGTTAGAGTTACGTTTAGGCTTAGGGTTAGGGTTAGGGTAAGTGTTAGGGTTAGGGTTAGGGTTAGGGTTACGGTTAGTGTTAGGGTAAGGGTAAGGGTTAGGGTTAAATTTAGGCTCAGGATTAGGGTTAGGGTTAGGGTAAGGGTAAGGGTTAGGTTTAGGGTTAGGGTTAGTTTTAGGGTTAGGGTTAGGGTAAGGATAAATGTTAGAGTTAAGGTTAGGATTAGGGTTAGGTTTAGGGTTATGATTAGCGTTATGGTTAGGGTAAGGGTTAGGGTTAGGGTTAGGGTTAGGTTTAAGGTTAGGGTTAGGCTTAGTGTTAGAGTAAGGGTAAGGGTTAGGGTTAGTGTTAGTGTTACGGTTAAGTTTGAGTTTAGAGTTAGGATTAGGGTTGGGGTAAGGGTTAGGGTTAGGGTTAGGGTAAGTGTTAGGGTTAGGGTTAGAGTTATAGTTAGGGTTAGTGTAAGGGCAAGGATTAGGGTTAGGGTTAAGGTTAGGGTTAGGCTTAGGGTTAGTGTTAGGGTTAGGGTAAGGGTAATTGTTAGGGTTAGTGTTAGGGTTAGGGTTAAGGTTAGGGTTAGGATTAGGGTTAGGGTTAGGGTAAGGGTTAGGGTTAGGTTAGGGTAAGGTTTAGGGTTATGGTTAGGGTTAGGTTTAAGGTTAGGGTTAGGGTTAGGGTAAGGGTAAGGGTTAGGGATAGGGTTAGGGTTAGTTTTAGGGTTAGGGTAAGTGTAAGGGTTAGGGTTAGGGTCAGGGTAAGGGTTAGGTTAGGGTTAGGGTTAGGTTTAAGGTTGGGGTTAAGTTTCGGGTTAGGGTTAGGGTAAGGGTAAGGGTTAGGTGAGTGTTAGGGTTAGGTTTAAGGTTAGAGTTAGGGTTAGGGTAAGGGTAAGGGTTAGGGTTAGGGTTAGGGTTAGTTTTAGGGTTAGGGTAAGTGTAAGGGTTAGGGTTAGGGTTAGGGTTAAGGTTAGGGTTAGGATTAGGGTTAGGGTTAGGTTTAAGGTTAAGGTTAGGGTTAGGGTTAGGGTAAGGATTAGGCTTAGAGTTAGGGTAATGGTTACGGTTAGGGTTAGGGTTAGGGTTAGAGTTAGGTTTACGGTTAGGGTTAGGAGTTAGGACTAGGGTTAGGGTTAGTGTAAGGTTTAGGGTTAGGTATAGTTTTAGTTTAAGGGTTAGGGTTAGGGTTAGGGTAAGGGTAAGGGTTAGGGTTAGGGTAAGAGTTAGGGTTAGGTTTAGGGTTAGGGTTAGGGTTCGTGTAAGGGTAAGGTTCAGGGTTAGGTTAGGGTTAGGGTTAGGGTAATGGTTAGGGTAGGGTTAGGGTTAGGTTTAGTGTTAGGGATAGGGTAAGGGTAAGGGTTAGGGTTAGGGTTAGGGTTAGGTTTAGGGTTGGGCTTAAGGTTAGGTTTAGGGTTAGGGTACGTTTAAGGATTAGGGTTGGATTATTGTTAGGGTTATGCTTCGAGTTAGGGTTAGGGTTAGGATTAGGGTTATGTTTAGGGTTAGGGTTAGGGTTAGGGTTAGGGTTAGGTTTAGGGTAAGGTTATGTGTTGGGGTTAGAGTTACGTTTAGGCTTAGGGTTAGGGTTAGGGTAAGTGTTAGGGTTAGGGTTAGGGTTAGGGTTACGGTTAGTGTTAGGGTAAGGGTAAGGGTTAGGGTTAAATTTAGGCTCAGGATTAGGGTTAGGGTTAGGGTAAGGGTAAGGGTTAGGTTTAGGGTTAGGGTTAGTTTTAGGGTTAGGGTTAGGGTAAGGATAAATGTTAGAGTTAAGGTTAGGATTAGGGTTAGGTTTAGGGTTATGATTAGCGTTATGGTTAGGGTAAGGGTTAGGGTTAGGGTTAGGGTTAGGTTTAAGGTTAGGGTTAGGCTTAGTGTTAGAGTAAGGGTAAGGGTTAGGGTTAGTGTTAGTGTTACGGTTAAGTTTGAGTTTAGAGTTAGGATTAGGGTTGGGGTAAGGGTTAGGTTTAGGGTTAGGGTAAGTGTTAGGGTTAGGGTTAGAGTTAGAGTTAGGGTTAGTGTAAGGGCAAGGATTAGGGTTAGGGTTAAGGTTAGGGTTAGGCTTAGGGTTAGTGTTAGGGTTAGGGTAAGGGTAATTGTTAGGGTTAGTGTTAGGGTTAGGGTTAAGGTTAGGGTTAGGATTAGGGTTAGGGTTAGGGTAAGGTTTAGGGTTAGGTTAGGGTAAGGTTTAGGGTTATGGTTAGGGTTAGGTTTAAGGTTAGGGTTAGGGTTAGGGTAAGGGTAAGGGTTAGGGATAGGGTTAGGGTTAGTTTTAGGGTTAGGGTAAGTGTAAGGGTTAGGGTTAGGGTCAGGGTAAGGGTTAGGTTAGGGTTAGGGTTAGGTTTAAGGTTGGGGTTAAGTTTCGGGTTAGGGTTAGGGTAAGGGTAAGGGTTAGGTGAGTGTTAGGGTTAGGTTTAAGGTTAGAGTTAGGGTTAGGGTAAGGGTAAGTGTTAGGGTTAGGGTTAGGGTTAGTTTTAGGGTTAGGGTAAGTGTAAGGGTTAGGGTTAGGGTTAGGGTTAGGGTAAGGCTTAGGGTTAGGGTTAGGATTAGGGTTAGGTTAGGGTTTAGGGTAAGGGTAAATGTTAGTGTTAGGGTTAGGTTTAGGATAAGGGTAAGGATTAGGGTTAGGTTTTGGTTTAGGGTTAGGAGTAAGGCTTAGGGTTAGGGTTAGGGTTAGGGTAGGGTTAGTTTAAGGGTTAGGGTTAGGGTTAGGTCTAGGGTTAGGGTTAGGGTTAGGGTAAGGCTTAGGGTTAGGACTAGGATTAGGGTTAGGGTTAGGGTAATGGTTAGGGTTAGGGTTAGGGTTAGGTTTAGGATTAGGGATAGGGTAAGGGTAAGGGTTAGGGTTAGGGTTAGGTTTAGAGTTGGGGTTAAGGTTAGGTTTAGGGTTAGCGTACATGTAAGGATTAGGGTTAGGGTTAGGGTTACGGTTATGCTTAGGGTTAGGGTTAGGGTTAGGATTAGGGCTAGGTTTAGGGTTAGGGTTAGGGTTAGTGTAAGGTTATGTGTTAGGGTTAGGGTTAGGGTTAGGGTTAGGGTAAGTGTTAGGGTTAGGGTTAGTGTTACGGTTAGGGTTAGGGTAAGGGTAAGGTTTAGGGTTAAAGTTTTGGTCAGGGTTAGGGTTAGGGTTAGGGTTATGGTAAGGGTAAGGGTTAGGTTTCGGTTTAGGGTTAGGTTTAGGGTTAGTTTTAGGGTAAGAAAAATGTTACAATTAAGGTTAGGGGTAGGGTTAGGGTTAAGGTTAAGGTTAGGGCGAGGGTAAAGGTAAGGGTTAGGGTTAGGGTTAGGGTTAGGGTTAGGGTAAGGGTTAGGGTTAGGGTTAGGGTTAGGTTAGGGTTAGGCTTAGGGTTAAGGTCAGGGTTAGGGTTAGGTTTAAGCTTAGGATTAGGGTTAGGGTTAGGGGAAGGGTTAGGGTTAGGATTAGGGTTAGGGTTAGGTTTAGGGTTAGGGTAAGGGTAAGGGTAAGGATAATTGTAAGGGTTAGAGTTAGGGTTAGGGGTAGGGTAAGGGTTAGTTTTAGGGTTAGGCTAAGGGTAAGGTTTAGGTTTAGGGTTAGGGTTAAGTTTAGGTTAAGGGTAAGGGTAAGTGTTAGGGTTAAGGTTAGGTTTAGGGTAAGAGTAAGCGTTAGGGTTAAGGTTAGGGTTAGGGTTAGGTTTAGGGTTAGGGTTAGGGTTAATGTTACGTTTAGCGTTGGGGTAAGCGTAAGGGATAGGTTAGGGTTAGGGTTAGGTTTAGGGTTAGAGTTAGCGTTAGGGTTACGATAAGGATAAGGGTTAGGGTTAGGGTTAGGGTTAGGTTTAAGGGTAAGGTTAGGGTTAGGGTTAGGATTAGGGTAAGGGTAATGGTTAGGGTTAGGTTTAGGGTTAGGGTTAGGGTAAGGGTTAGGGTTCGGTTTTGGGTAAGGATAAGTGTTAGGGTTAGGGTTAGGGTTAGGGTTAGGTTAAGGGTTAGGGTTAAGGGTAGAGTTAGGGTTAGGGTTAGGGTAAGGGTAAGTGTTAGGGTTAGGATTAGGTTTAGGGTTGGGGTTAAGGTTAGAGTTAGGGTTAGGGTTAGTGTTAGGGTTAGGGTAAGTGTAATTGTTAGGGTTAGTGTTAGGGTTAGGGTTAAGGTTAGGGTTAGGGTAAGGGTTAGGTTTAGGGTAAGGGTTAGGGTTAGGTTTTGGTTTAGGGTTAGGGGTTAGGATTAGGGTTAGGGTTAGGGTTAGGGTTAGGTTTAGGGTAGGGTTAGTTTAAGGGTTAGGGTTAGGTTTAGGTTTAGGTTTAGGTTTAGGGTTAGGGTTAGGGTAAGGGTAAGGGTTAGGGTTAGGACTAGGGTTAGGGTTAGGGTAATGGTTAGGGTTAGGGTTAGGGTTAGGTTTAGGTTTAGGGATAGGGTAAGGGTAAGGGTTAGAGTTAGGGTTAGGTTTAGGGTTGGGGTTAAGGTTAGGTTTAGGGTTAGGATACATTTAAGGATTAGTGTTAGGGTTAGGGTTAGGGATAGGGTTAGGGTAAGGGTTAGGGTTAGGGTTAGGTTTAGGTTTAGGTTTGGGCTTAAGGTTAGGGTTAGGGTTAGGGTAAGGGTAAGGGTTAGGTTAGGGTTAGGCTTAGGGTTAAGGTCAGGGTTAGGGTTAGGTTTAAGGTTAGGATTAGGGATAGGGTTAGGGGAAGGGTTAGGGTTAGGGTTAGGGTTAGGGTTAGGTTTATGGTTAGGGTAAGGGTAATTGTAAAGGTTAGAGTTAGGGTTAGGGGTAGGGTAAGGGTTAGTTTTAGGGTTAGGCTAAGGGTAAGGTTTAGGGTTAGGGTTAGGATTAAGTTTAGGGTAAGGGTAAGGGTAAGTGTTAGGGTTAAGGTTAGGTTTAGGGTAAGAGTAAGGTTTAGGGTTAAGGTTAGGGTTAGGGTTAGGTTTAGGGTAAGGGTTAGGGTTAATGTTACTTTTAACGTTAGGGTAAGCGTAAGGGTTAGGTTAGGGTTAGGGTTAGGTTTAGGGTTAGAGTTAGCATTAGGGTTACTGTAAGGATAAGGGTTAGGGTTAGGGTTAGGGTTAAGTTTAAGGTTAAGGTTAGGGTTAGGGTTAGGGTTAGGGTTCGGGTTTGGGTAAGGATAAGTGTTAGGGTTAGCGTTAGGGTTAGGGTTAGGTTAAGGGTTAGGGTAAGGGTCAGAGTTAGGGTTAGGGTTAGGGTAAGGGTAAGTGTTAGGGTTAGGATTAGGTTTAGGGTTGGGGTTAAGGTTAGGGTTAGGGTTAGGGTTAGTGTTAGGGTTAGGGTAAGTGTAATTGTTAGGGTTAGTGTTAGGGTTAGGGTTAAGGTTAGGGTTAGGGTTAGGGTTAGGGTTAGTGTAAGGGTTAGGGTTAGGTTTTGGTTTAGGGTTAGGGGTTAGGCTTAGGGTTAGGGTTAGGGTTAGGGTTAGGTTTAGGGTAGGGTTAGTTTAAGGGTTAGGGTTAGGTTTAGGGTAGGGTTAGTTTAAGGATTAGGGTTAGGGTTAGGGTTATGCTTAGGGTTAAGGTTAGGGTTAGGATTAGTGTTAGGTTTAGGTTTAGGGTTAGGGTTAGGGTTAGGGTAAGGTTATGTGTTAGGGTTAGGGTTAGGGTTAGGGGAAGTGTTAGGGTTAGGGTTAGTGTTACGGTTAGGGTTAGGGTAATGGTAAGATTTAGGGTTAAAGTAATGGTCAGAGTTAGGGTTATGGTTAGGGTTAGGGTAAGGGTTAGGGTTAGGTTTAGGGTTATGGTAAGGGTAAGGTTTAGGTTTAGGGTTAGGGTTAGGTTTACGCTTAGAGTTAGTATAAGGATAAATATTAGAGTTAAGGTTAGGGTGAGGGTAAGGGTAAGGGTTAGGGTTAAGATTAGGGTTAGAGTTAGGGTAAGGGTTAGGGTTATTGTAAGGGTTAGGGTTAGGGTTAGGGTTAGGTTTAAGGTTGGGTTTAAGGTTCGGGTTAGGGTTAGGGTAAGGGTAAGGGTTATGTTAGGGTTAGGGTTAGGGTTAGGGTTAAAGTTAGGGTTAGGGTTAGGTTTAGGGTTAGGATTAGGGTTATGGTTAGGGTTAGGGTTAGGGTTAGGGTTAGGAAAAGGGTAAGGGTTAGGATTAGAGTTATGGTTAGGGTTAGGGGTTAAGGTTCGGGTTAGGTTTAGGGTTAGGGAAAGAGTTAGGATTAGGGTTAGGGTTAGGTAAGGGTAAGTGTTAGTGTTAGGGTTAGGGTTAGGGTAAGGGTAAGGGTTAGGGTTAGGTTTAGTGTTAGGGTAAGGGTAAGAGTTAGGTTTAGGTTTAGGGTTAGGTTTAGGGTTAGGATTAGGGTAAGGAAAAATGTTACAATTAAGGTTAGGGTTAGGGTTAGGGTTAATGTTAGGGTGAGGGTAAGGGTAAGGGTTTGTGTTAGGGTTAGGGATAGGGTTAGGGTAAGGGATAGGGTTAGGGTTAGGGTTAGGTTTAGGTTTGGGGTTAAGGTTAGGGTTAGGGTTAGGGTTAGGGTTAGCGTTAGGGTAAGCGTAAGGGTTAGTGTTAGGGTTAGGGTTAAGGTAAGGGTAAGGTTTAGGGTTAGGGTTCGGCTTAGGTTTAGGGTTAGGGTTAGGGTTAGGGTAAGGGTAAGTGTTAGGGTTAGGGTTAGGTTTAGGGTTAGGGTAAGGGTAAGGGTTAGGGTTAGGGTTAGGGTAAGGGTTAGGGTTAGGGTTAGGGTTAGGGTAGGGTTTAGGGTAAGGGTAAGTGTTAGTGTTAGGGTTAGGTTTAGGATAAGGGTAAGGATTAGGGTTAGGTTTAGGGTTAGGGTTAGAGGTTAGGGTTAGGGTTAGGGTTAAGGTGAGGGTTAGGTTTTGTTTTTGGGTTAGGATAAGGGTAAGGATTAGGGTTATGGTTAGGGTTACAGGTTAGGTTTAGTGTTAGGGTTAGGGTTAGGTTTAGCATTAGGGTTAGGGTTAGGTTTAGGGTTGGGTAAGGGTTGGGGTTAGGGTTAGAGTTAGGGTAAAGGTTAGGATTAGGGTTAGGGTAGGGTTTAGGGTAAGCGTACATGTTAGTGTTAGGGTTAGGTTTAGGATAAGGGTAAGGATTAGAGTTAGGTTTTGGTTTAAGGTTAGGCTTAGGGTTAGGGTTAGGGTTAGGGTTAGGGTAGGGTTAGTTTAGGGTTAGGGTTAGGGTTAGGGTTAGGTTTAGGTTTAGGTTTAGGGTTAGGGTAAGTGTAAGGGTTAGGGTTATAATTAGGGTTAGGGTTAGGGTTAGGGTTAGGTTTAGGGTTAGGGTTAGCGTAAGGATAAATATTAGAGTTAAGGTTAGGGTGAGGGTAAGGTTAAGGGTTATGGTTAAGATTAGGGTTAGGGTAAGGGTTAGGTTTAGGGTTAGGGTAAGCGTTAGGGTTAGGGTTAGGGTTAGGTTTAAGGTTGGGGTTAAGGTTCGGGTTAGGGTTAGGGTAAGGGTAAGGGTTAGGTTACGGTTAGGGTTAGGGTTAGGGTTAAGGTTAGGGTTAGGTTTAGGATTAGGGTTATGGTTAGGGTTAGGGTTAGGGTTAGTGTTAGGGTTAGGGTAAGTGTCATTGTTAGGGTTAGTGTTAGGGTTAGGGTTAAGGTTAGGGTTAGGGTTAGGGTTAGGGTTAGGGTAAGGGTTAGGGTTAGGTTTTGGTTTAGGGTTAGGGGTTAGGCTTAGGGTTAGGGTTAGGGTTAGGGTTAGGTTTAGTGTAGGGTTAGTTTAAGGGTTATGGTTAGGTTTAGGGTAGGGTTAGTTTAAGGATTAGGGTTAGGGTTAGGGTTATGCTTAGGGTTAAGGTTAGGGTTAGGATTAGGGTTAGGTTTAGGTTTAGGGTTAGGGTTAGGGTTAGGGTAAGGTTATGTGTTAGGGTTAGGGTTAGGGTTAGGGGAAGTGTTAGGGTTAGGGTTAGTGTTACGGTTAGGGTTAGGGTAATGGTAAGATTTAGGGTTAAAGTAATGGTCAGGGTTAGGGTTAGGGTTAGGGTTAGGGTAAGGGTTAGGTTTAGGTTTAGGGTTATGGTAAGGGTAAGGTTTAGGTTTAGGGTTAGGGTTAGGTTTACGGTTAGAGTTAGCATAAGGATAAATATTAGAGTTAAGGTTAGGGTGAGGGTAAGGGTAAGGGTTAGGGTTAAGATTAGGGTTAGAGTTAGGGTAAGGGTTAGGGTTATTGTAAGGGTTAGGGTTAGGGTTAGGGTTAGGTTTAAGTTTGGGGTTAAGGTTCGGGTTAGGTTTAGGGTAAGGGTAAGGGTTATGTTAGGGTTAGGGTTAGGATTAGGGTTATGGTTAGGGTTAGGGTTAGGGTTAGGGTTAGGATAAGTGTAAGGGTTAGGATTAGAGTTATGGTTAGGGTTAGGGGTTAAGGTTCGGGTTAGGTTTAGGGTTAGGGAAAGAGTTAGGATTAGGGTTAGGGTTAGGTAAGGGTAAGTGTTAGTGTTAGGGTTAGGGTTAGGGTAAGGGTAAGGGTTAGGGTTAGGTTTAGGGTTAGGGTAAGGGTAAGAGTTAGGTTTAGGTTTAGGGTTAGGTTTAGGGTTAGGGTTAGGGTAAGGAAAAATGTTACAATTAAGGTTAAGGTTAGGGTTAGGGTTAATGTTAGGGTGAGGGTAAGGGTAAGGGTTAGTGTTAGGGTTAGGGATAGGGTTAGGGTAAGGGATAGGGTTAGGGTTAGGGTTAGGTTTAGGTTTGGGGTTAAGGTTAGGGTTAGGGTTAGGGTTAGGGTTAGTGTTAGGGTAAGCGTAAGGGTTAGTTTTAGGGTTAGGGTTAAGGTAAGGGTAAGGTTTAGGGTTAGGGTTCGGCTTAGGTTTAAGGTTAGGGTTAGGGTTAGGGTAAGGGTAAGTGTTAGGGTTAGGGTTAGGTTTAGGGTTAGGGTAAGGGTAAGGGTTAGGGTTAGGGTTATGGTTAGGGATAGGTTTAGGTTTGGGTTTAAGGTTAGGGTTAGGGCTAGGGTAAGGGTAAGGGTTAGGTTAGGGTTAGGGTTAGGGTTAAGGTCAGGGTTAGGGATAGGTTTAGGTTTGGGTTTAAGGTTAGGGTTAGGGCTAGG
>JANJXV010000399.1:772132-782132 GCA_024803745.1 Megascapheus bottae | reverse complement strand
AGGTTAGGGTTAAGGTTAGGGTTAAGGTCAGGGTTAGGGTTAGGTTTAATGTTAGGATTAGGGTTAGGTTTAGGGTAAAGGTTAGGGTTAGGGTTAGGGTTAGGCTTAGTGTTAGCGTAAGGGTAAGGGTTAGGGTTAGGGTTAGGGTTAAGTTAGAGGTTAGGGTTAGGGTTAAGGTTAGGGTTTGTGTTAGGGTAGGTTAGGGTAAGGGTTAGGGTTAGGGTTAGGGTTAGTTTAAGGGTTAGGGTTAGGTGTTAGGGTTAGGGTTAGGGTTAGGGTTAGGGAAAGGGCTATGGTTAGGGTTAGGGTTAGGGTAAGGGTTAGGGTTAGGGTTAGCGTTAGGGTAAGTGTTAGTATTAGGGTTAGGGTTAGGGTAAGGGTAAGGGTTAGGGTTAGGTTTAGGGTAAGGTTAAGTGTTAGGGTTAGGGTTAGGGTTAGGGTTAGTGTTAGGGTAAGGGTTAGGGTAAGGGTTAGCTTTAGAGTTAGGTTTAGGTTTGGGATTAAGTTTAGGGTTAGGGTTAGGGTTAGGGTAAGGGTAAGAGTTAGGTTAGGGTTAGGGTAATGGTTAGTGTTAGGGTTAGGGTAAAGGTAGGGTTTAGGGTTAGGGTTAGGGTTATGTTTAGGGTAAGCGTAAGGGTGAGTGTTAGGGTTAGGGTTAGGTATAGGGTAAGGGTAAGGGTTAGGATTAAGGTTAGGGTTAGGGTTAGGTTTAGGGTTTGTGTTAGGGTTAGGGTTAGGTTTAAGTTTAGCGTTACTGTATGGTATGCGTAAGGGTTAGTGTTAGGATTAGGGTTAGGTTTAGGGTTAGAGTTAGGGTTAGGGTTAGGGTAAGGATAAGGGTTAGGGTTAGGGTTAGGGTTAGGTTTAGGGTTTGTGTTAGGGTTAGGGTTAGGTTTAAGTTTAGCGTTACGGTATGGTATGCGTAAGGGTTAGGGTTAGGTTTAGGGTTAAGGTTAGGGTTAGGATTAGGGTTAGGGTTAGGTTTAAGGTTAAGGTTAGGGTTAGGGTTAGGGTAAGGATTAGGCTTAGAGTTAGGGTAATGGTTACGGTTAGGGTTAGGGTTAGGGTTAGAGTTAGGTTTACGGTTAGGGTTAGGAGTTAGGACTAGGGTTAGGGTTAGTGTAAGGTTTAGGGTTAGGTATAGGTTTAGTTTAAGGGTTAGGGTTAGGGTTAGGGTAAGGGTAAGGGTTAGGGTTAGGGTAAGAGTTAGGGTTAGGTTTAGGTTTAGGGTTAGGGTTCGTGTAAGGGTAAGGTTCAGGGTTAGGTTAGGGTTAGGGTTAGGGTAATGGTTAGGGTAGGGTTAGGTTTAGGTTTAGTGTAGGGATAGGGTAAGGGTAAGGGTTAGGGTTAGGGTTAGGGTTAGGTTTAGGGTTGGGCTTAAGGTTAGGTTTAGGGTTAGGGTACGTTTAAGGATTAGGGTTGGATTATTGTTAGGGTTATGCTTCGAGTTAGGGTTAGGGTTAGGATTAGGGTTATGTTTAGGGTTAGGGTTAGGGTTAGGGTTAGGGTTAGGTTTAGGGTAAGGTTATGTGTTGGGGTTAGAGTTACGTTTAGGCTTAGGGTTAGGGTTAGGGTAAGTGTTAGGGTTAGGGTTAGGGTTAGGGTTACGGTTAGTGTTAGGGTAAGGGTAAGGGTTAGGGTTAAATTTAGGCTCAGGATTAGGGTTAGGGTTAGGGTAAGGGTAAGGGTTAGGTTTAGGGTTAGGGTTAGTTTTAGGGTTAGGGTTAGGGTAAGGATAAATGTTAGAGTTAAGGTTAGGATTAGGGTTAGGTTTAGGGTTATGATTAGCGTTATGGTTATGGTAAGGGTTAGGGTTAGGGTTAGGGTTAGGTTTAAGGTTAGGGTTAGGCTTAGTGTTAGAGTAAGGGTAAGGGTTAGGGTTAGTGTTAGTGTTACGGTTAAGTTTGAGTTTAGAGTTAGGATTAGGGTTGGGGTAAGGGTTAGGGTTAGGGTTAGGGTAAGTGTTAGGGTTAGGGTTAGAGTTAGAGTTAGGGTTAGTGTAAGGGCAAGGATTAGGGTTAGGGTTAAGGTTAGGGTTAGGCTTAGGGTTAGTGTTAGGGTTAGGGTAAGGGTAATTGTTAGGGTTAGTGTTAGGGTTAGGGTTAAGGTTAGGGTTAGGATTAGGGTTAGGGTTAGGGTAAGGTTTAGGGTTAGGTTAGGGTAAGGTTTAGGGTTATGGTTAGGGTTAGGTTTAAGGTTAGGGTTAGGGTTAGGGTAAGGGTAAGGGTTAGGGATAGGGTTAGGGTTAGTTTTAGGGTTAGGGTAAGTGTAAGGGTTAGGGTTAGGGTCAGGGTAAGGGTTAGGTTAGGGTTAGGGTTAGGTTTAAGGTTGGGGTTAAGTTTCGGGTTAGGGTTAGGGTAAGGGTAAGGGTTAGGTGAGTGTTAGGGTTAGGTTTAAGGTTAGAGTTAGGGTTAGGGTAAGGGTAAGTGTTAGGGTTAGGGTTAGGGTTAGTTTTAGGGTTAGGGTAAGTGTAAGGGTTAGGGTTAGGGTTAGGGTTAGGGTAAGGCTTAGGGTTAGGGTTAGGATTAGGGTTAGGTTAGGGTTTAGGGTAAGGGTAAATGTTAGTGTTAGGGTTAGGTTTAGGATAAGGGTAAGGATTAGGGTTAGGTTTTGGTTTAGGGTTAGGAGTTAGGCTTAGGGTTAGGGTTAGGGTTAGGGTAGGGTTAGTTTAAGGGTTAGGGTTAGGGTTAGGTCTAGGGTTAGGGTTAGGGTTAGGGTAAGGCTTAGGGTTAGGACTAGGATTAGGGTTAGGGTTAGGGTAATGGTTAGGGTTAGGGTTAGGGTTAGGTTTAGGATTAGGGATAGGGTAAGGGTAAGGGTTAGGGTTAGGGTTAGGTTTAGAGTTGGGGTTAAGGTTAGGTTTAGGGTTAGCGTACATGTAAGGATTAGGGTTAGGGTTAGGGTTACGGTTATGCTTAGGGTTAGGGTTAGGGTTAGGATTAGGGCTAGGTTTAGGGTTAGGGTTAGGGTTAGTGTAAGGTTATGTGTTAGGGTTAGGGTTAGGGTTAGGGTTAGGGTAAGTGTTAGGGTTAGGGTTAGTGTTACGGTTAGGGTTAGGGTAAGGGTAAGGTTTAGGGTTAAAGTTTTGGTCAGGGTTAGGGTTAGGGTTAGGGTTATGGTAAGGGTAAGGGTTAGGTTTCGGTTTAGGGTTAGGTTTAGGGTTAGTTTTAGGGTAAGAAAAATGTTACAATTAAGGTTAGGGGTAGGGTTAGGGTTAATGTTAAGGTTAGGGCGAGGGTAAAGGTAAGGGTTAGGGTTAGGGTTAGGGTTAGGGTTAGGGTAAGGGTTAGGGTTAGGGTTAGGGTTAGGTTAGGGTTAGGCTTAGGGTTAAGGTCAGGGTTAGGGTTAGGTTTAAGCTTAGGATTAGGGTTAGGGTTAGGGGAAGGGTTAGGGTTAGAATTAGGGTTAGGGTTAGGTTTAGGGTTAGGGTAAGGGTAAGGGTAAGGATAATTGTAAGGGTTAGAGTTAGGGTTAGGGGTAGGGTAAGGGTTAGTTTTAGGGTTAGGCTAAGGGTAAGGTTTAGGTTTAGGGTTAGGGTTAAGTTTAGGTTAAGGGTAAGGGTAAGTGTTAGGGTTAAGGTTAGGTTTAGGGTAAGAGTAAGCGTTAGGGTTAAGGTTAGGGTTAGGGTTAGGTTTAGGGTTAGGGTTAGGGTTAATGTTACGTTTAGCGTTGGGGTAAGCGTAAGGGATAGGTTAGGGTTAGGGTTAGGTTTAGGGTTAGAGTTAGCGTTAGGGTTACGATAAGGATAAGGGTTAGGGTTAGGGTTAGGGTTAGGTTTAAGGGTAAGGTTAGGGTTAGGGTTAGGGTTAGGGTAAGGGTAATGGTTAGGGTTAGGTTTAGGGTTAGGGTTAGGGTAAGGGTTAGGGTTCGGTTTTGGGTAAGGATAAGTGTTAGGGTTAGGGTTAGGGTTAGGGTTAGGTTAAGGGTTAGGGTTAAGGGTAGAGTTAGGGTTAGGGTTAGGGTAAGGGTAAGTGTTAGGGTTAGGATTAGGTTTAGGGTTGGGGTTAAGGTTAGAGTTAGGGTTAGGGTTAGTGTTAGGGTTAGGGTAAGTGTAATTGTTAGGGTTAGTGTTAGGGTTAGGGTTAAGGTTAGGGTTAGGGTAAGGGTTAGGTTTAGGGTAAGGGTTAGGGTTAGGTTTTGGTTTAGGGTTAGGGGTTAGGATTAGGGTTAGGGTTAGGGTTAGGGTTAGGTTTAGGGTAGGGTTAGTTTAAGGGTTAGGTTTAGGTTTAGGTTTAGGTTTAGGGTTAGGGTTAGGGTAAGGGTAAGGGTTAGGGTTAGGACTAGGGTTAGGGTTAGGGTAATGGTTAGGGTTAGGGTTAGGGTTAGGTTTAGGTTTAGGGATAGGGTAAGGGTAAGGGTTAGAGTTAGGGTTAGGTTTAGGGTTGGGGTTAAGGTTAGGTTTAGGGTTAGGATACATTTAAGGATTAGTGTTAGGGTTAGGGTTAGGGATAGGGTTAGGGTAAGGGTTAGGGTTAGGGTTAGGTTTAGGTTTAGGTTTGGGCTTAAGGTTAGGGTTAGGGTTAGGGTAAGGGTAAGGGTTAGGTTAGGGTTAGGCTTAGGGTTAAGGTCAGGGTTAGGGTTAGGTTTAAGGTTAGGATTAGGGATAGGGTTAGGGGAAGGGTTAGGGTTAGGGTTAGGGTTAGGGTTAGGTTTATGGTTAGGGTAAGGGTAATTGTAAAGTTTAGAGTTAGGGTTAGGGGTAGGGTAAGGGTTAGTTTTAGGGTTAGGCTAAGGGTAAGGTTTAGGGTTAGGGTTAGGATTAAGTTTAGGGTAAGGGTAAGGGTAAGTGTTAGGGTTAAGGTTAGGTTTAGGGTAAGAGTAAGGTTTAGGGTTAAGGTTAGGGTTAGGGTTAGGTTTAGGGTAAGGGTTAGGGTTAATGTTACTTTTAGCGTTAGGGTAAGCGTAAGGGTTAGGTTAGGGTTAGGGTTAGGTTTAGGGTTAGAGTTAGCATTAGGGTTACTGTAAGGATAAGGGTTAGGGTTAGGGTTAGGGTTAAGTTTAAGGTTAAGGTTAGGGTTAGGGTTAGGGTTAGGGTTCGGGTTTGGGTAAGGATAAGTGTTAGGGTTAGCGTTAGGGTTAGGGTTAGGTTAAGGGTTAGGGTAAGGGTCAGAGTTAGGGTTAGGGTTAGGGTAAGGGTAAGTGTTAGGGTTAGGATTAGGTTTAGGGTTGGGGTTAAGGTTAGGGTTAGGGTTAGGGTTAGTGTTAGGGTTAGGGTAAGTGTAATTGTTAGGGTTAGTGTTAGGGTTAGGGTTAAGGTTAGGGTTAGGGTTAGGGTTAGGGTTAGTGTAAGGGTTAGGGTTAGGTTTTGGTTTAGGGTTAGGGGTTAGGCTTAGGGTTAGGGTTAGGGTTAGGGTTAGGTTTAGGGTAGGGTTAGTTTAAGGGTTAGGGTTAGGTTTAGGGTAGGGTTAGTTTAAGGATTAGGGTTAGGGTTAGGGTTATGCTTAGGGTTAAGGTTAGGGTTAGGATTAGGGTTAGGTTTAGGTTTAGGGTTAGGGTTAGGGTTAGGGTAAGGTTATGTGTTAGGGTTAGGGTTAGGGTTAGGGGAAGTGTTAGGGTTAGGGTTAGTGTTACGGTTAGGGTTAGGGTAATGGTAAGATTTAGGGTTAAATTAATGGTCAGAGTTAGGGTTAGGGTTAGGGTTAGGGTAAGGGTTAGGGTTAGGTTTAGGGTTATGGTAAGGGTAAGGTTTAGGTTTAGGGTTAGGGTTAGGTTTACGGTTAGAGTTAGTATAAGGATAAATATTAGAGTTAAGGTTAGGGTGAGGGTAAGGGTAAGGGTTAGGGTTAAGATTAGGGTTAGAGTTAGGGTAAGGGTTAGGGTTATTGTAAGGGTTAGGGTTAGGGTTAGGGTTAGGTTTAAGGTTGGGTTTAAGGTTCGGGTTAGGGTTAGGGTAAGGGTAAGGGTTATGTTAGGGTTAGGGTTAGGGTTAGGGTTAAAGTTAGGGTTAGGGTTAGGTTTAGGGTTAGGATTAGGGTTATGGTTAGGGTTAGGGTTAGGATTAGGAAAAGGGTAAGGGTTAGGATTAGAGTTATGGTTAGGGTTAGGGGTTAAGGTTCGGGTTAGGTTTAGGGTTAGGGAAAGAGTTAGGATTAGGGTTAGGGTTAGGTAAGGGTAAGTGTTAGTGTTAGGGTTAGGGTTAGGGTAAGGGTAAGGGTTAGGGTTAGGTTTAGGGTTAGGGTAAGGGTAAGAGTTAGGTTTAGGTTTAGGGTTAGGTTTAGGGTTAGGGTTAGGGTAAGGAAAAATGTTACAATTAAGGTTAAGGTTAGGGTTAGGGTTAATGTTAGGGTGAGGGTAAGGGTTAGGTTTAGGTTTGGGGTTAAGGTTAGGGTTAGGGTTAGGGTTAGGGTTAGTGTTAGGGTAAGCGTAAGGGTTAGTGTTAGGGTTAGGGTTAAGGTAAGGGTAAGGTTTAGGGTTAGGGTTCGGCTTAGGTTTAAGGTTAGGGTTAGGGTTAGGGTAAGGGTAAGTGTTAGGGTTAGGGTTAGGTTTAGGGTTAGGGTAAGGGTAAGGGTTAGGGTTAGGGTTAGGGTAACGGTTAGGGTTAGGGTTAGGGTTAGGGTAAGAGTTAGGGTTAGGGTTAGGGATAGGTTTAGGTTTGGGGTTAAGGTTAGGGTTAGGGCTAGGGTAAGGGTAAGGGTTAGGTTAGGGTTAGGGTTAGGGTTAAGGTCAGGGTTAGGGTTAGGTTTAATGTTAGGATTAGGGTTAGGTTTAGGGTAAAGGTTAGGGTTAGGTTTAGGGTAGGGTTTAGGGTAAGCGTACATGTTAGTGTTAGGGTTAGGTTTAGGATAAGGGTAAGGATTAGGGTTAGGTTTTGGTTTAGGGTTAGGCTTAGGGTTAGGGTTAGGGTTAGGGTTAGGGTAGGGTTAGTTTAGGGTTAGGGTTAGGGTTAGGGTGAGGTTTAGGTTTAGGTTTAGGGTTAGGATAAGTGTAAGGGTTAGGGTTATAATTAGGGTTAGGGTTAGGGTTAGGGTTAGGTTTAGGGTTAGGGTTAGCGTAAGGATAAATATTAGAGTTAAGGTTAGGGTGAGGGTAAGGTTAAGGGTTATGGTTAAGATTAGGGTTAGGGTAAGGGTTAGGTTTAGGGTTAGGGTAAGGGTTAGGGTTAGGGTTAGGGTTAGGTTTAAAGTTGGGGTTAAGGTTCGGGTTAGGGTTAGGGTAAGGGTAAGGGTTAGGTTACGGTTAGGGTTAGGGTTAGGGTTAAGTTTAGGGTTAGGGTTAGGATTAGGGTTATGGTTAGGGTTAGGGTAAGGGTTAGGGTTAGGGTTAGGGGTTACGGTTATGCTTAGGTTTAGTGTTAGGTAAAGAGTTAGGATTAAGGTTAGGGTTAGGTAAGTGTAAGGGTTTGGGCTAGGGTTAGGGTTAAGATTAGGGTGAGGGTAAGGGTAAGGGTTAGGGTTAGGGTTAGGGTTAGGGTAAGGGTTAGGGTTAGGGTTAGGGATAGGTTTGGGTTTGGGGTTAAGGTTAGGGTTAGGGCTAGGGTAAGGGTAAGGGTTAGGTTAGGGTTAGGGTTAGGGTTAAGGTCAGGGTTAGGGTTAGGTTTAATGTTAGGATTAGGGTTAGGTTTAGGGTAAAGGTTAGGGTTAGGGTTAGGGTTAGGCTTAGTGTTAGGGTAAGGGTAAGGGTTAGGGTTAGGGTTAGGGTTAGGGTTAAGTTAGAGGTTAGGGTTAGGGTTAAGGTTAGGGTTTGTGTTAGGGTAGGTTAGGGTAAGGGTTAGGGTTAGGGTTAGGGTTAGTTTAAGGGTTAGGGTTAGGTGTTAGGGTTAGGGTTAGGGTTAGGGTTAGGGAAAGGGCTATGGTTAGGGTTAGGGTTAGGGTAAGGGTTAGGGTTAGGGTTAGCGTTAGGGTAAGTGTTAGTATTAGGGTTAGGGTTAGGGTAAGGGTAAGGGTTAGGGTTAGGGTTAGGGTAAGGTTAAGTGTTAGGGTTAGGGTTAGGGTTAGGGTTAGGGTTAGTGTTAGGGTAAGGGTTAGGGTAAGGGTTAGCTTTAGAGTTAGGTTTAGGTTTGGGATTAAGTTTAGGGTTAGGGTTAGGGTTAGGGTAAGGGTAAGAGTTAGGTTAGGGTTAGGGTAATGGTTAGTGTTAGGGTTAGGGTAAAGGTAGGGTTTAGGGTTAGGGTTAGGGTTATGTTTAGGGTAAGGGTAAGGGTGAGTGTTAGGGTTAGGGTTAGGTTTAGGGTAAGGGTAAGGGTTAGGATTAAGGTTAGGGTTAGGGTTAGGTTTAGGGTTTGTGTTAGGGTTAGGGTTAGGTTTAAGTTTAGCGTTACGGTATGGTATGCGTAAGGGTTAGGGTTAGGATTAGGGTTAGGTTTAGGGTTAGAGTTAGGGTTAGGGTTAGGGTAAGGATAAGGGTTAGGGTTAGGGTTAGGGTTAGGTTTAGGGTTTGTGTTAGGGTTAGGGTTAGGTTTAAGTTTAGCGTTACGGTATGGTATGCGTAAGGGTTAGGGTTAGGTTTAGGGTTAAGGTTAGGGTTAGGATTAGGGTTAGGGTTAGGTTTAAGGTTAAGGTTAGGGTTAGGGTTAGGGTAAGGATTAGGCTTAGAGTTAGGGTAATGGTTACGGTTAGGGTTAGGGTTAGGGTTAGAGTTAGTTTTACGGTTAGGGTTAGGAGTTAGGACTAGGGTTAGGGTTAGTGTAAGGTTTAGAGTTAGGTATAGGTTTAGTTTAAGGGTTAGGGTTAGGGTTAGGGTAAGGGTAAGGGTTAGGGTTAGGGTAAGAGTTAGGGTTAGGTTTAGGGTTAGGGTTAGGGTTCGTGTAAGGGTAAGGTTCAGGGTTAGGTTAGGGTTAGGGTTAGGGTAATGGTTAGGGTAGGGTTAGGGTTAGGTTTAGTGTTAGGGATAGGGTAAGGGTAAGGGTTAGGGTTAGGGTTAGGGTTAGGTTTAGGGTTGGGCTTAAGGTTAGGTTTAGGGTTAGGGTACGTTTAAGGATTAGGGTTGGATTATTGTTAGGGTTATGCTTCGAGTTAGGGTTAGGGTTAGGATTAGGGTTATGTTTAGGGTTAGGGTTAAGGTTAGGGTTAGGGTTAGGTTTAGGTTAAGGTTATGTGTTGGGGTTAGAGTTACGTTTAGGCTTAGGGTTAGGGTTAGGGTAAGTGTTAGGGTTAGGGTTAGGGTTAGGGTTACGGTTAGTGTTAGGGTAAGGGTAAGGGTTAGGGTTAAATTTAGGCTCAGGATTAGGGTTAGGGTTAGGGTAAGGGTAAGGGTTAGGTTTAGGGTTAGGGTTAGTTTTAGGGTTAGGGTTAGGGTAAGGATAAATGTTAGAGTTAAGGTTAGGATTAGGGTTAGGTTTAGGGTTATGATTAGCGTTATGGTTAGGGTAAGGGTTAGGGTTAGGGTTAGGGTTAGGTTTAAGGTTAGGGTTAGGCTTAGTGTTAGAGTAAGGGTAAGGGTTAGGGTTAGTGTTAGTGTTACGGTTAAGTTTGAGTTTAGAGTTAGGATTAAGGTTGGGGTAAGGGTTAGGGTTAGGGTTAGGGTAAGTGTTAGGGTTAGGGTTAGAGTTAGAGTTAGGGTTAGTGTAAGGGCAAGGATTAGGGTTAGGGTTAAGGTTAGGGTTAGGCTTAGGGTTAGTGTTAGGGTTAGGGTAAGGGTAATTGTTAGGGTTAGTGTTAGGGTTAGGGTTAAGGTTAGGGTTAGGATTAGGGTTAGGGTTAGGGTAAGGGTTAGGGTTAGGTTAGGGTAAGGTTTAGGGTTAGGGTTAGGGTTAGGTTTAAGGTTAGGGTTAGGGTTAGGGTAAGGGTAAGGGTAAGGGTTAGGGATAGGGTTAGGGTTAGTTTTAGGGTTAGGGTAAGTGTAAGGGTTAGGGTTAGGGTCAGGGTAAGGGTTAGGTTAGGGTTAGGGTTAGGTTTAAGGTTGGGGTTAAGTTTCGGGTTAGGGTTAGGGTAAGGGTAAGGGTTAGGTGAGTGTTAGGGTTAGGTTTAAGGTTAGAGTTAGGGTTAGGGTAAGGGTAAGGGTTAGGGTTAGGGTTAGGGTTAGTTTTAGGGTTAGGGTAAGTGTAAGGGTTAGGGTTAGGGTT
>JANJXV010000399.1:757132-767132 GCA_024803745.1 Megascapheus bottae | reverse complement strand
AGTTAGGATTAGGGTTAGGGTTAGGTAAGGGTAAGTGTTAGTGTTAGTGTTAGGGTTAGGGTAAGGGTAAGGGTTAGGTTTAGGGTTAGGGTTAGGGTAAGGGTAAGGGTTAGGTTTAGGGTTAGGGTTAGGTTTAGGGTTAGGATTAGGGTAAGGAAAAATGTTACAATTAAAGTTATGGTTATGGTTATGGTTAGGGTTAAGGTTAGGGTGAGGGTAAGAGTAAGGGTTAGGGTTAGGGTTAGGGTTAGGGATAGGGTAAGGGTTAGGGTTAGTGTTAGGGTTAGGGTTAAGGTTATGTTTGGGGTTAAGATTAGGGTTAGGGTTAGGGTAAGTGTAAGGGTTAGGTTAGGGTTAGGCTTAGGGTTAAGGTCAGGGTTAGGGTTAGGTTTAAGTTTAGGATTAGGGTTAGGGTTAGGGTTAGGCTTAGTGTTAGAGTAAGGGTAAGGGTTAGGTTTACGGTTAGGTTTAGGGTTAAGTTAGAGGTTAGGGTTAGGGTTAGGGTAAGTGTTAGGTTTAGGATTAGGGTAAGGGTTAGGGTTAGGGTTAGAGTTAGAGTTAGGGTTAGGGTAAAGGCAAGGGTTAGGTTTAGGGTTAAGGTTAGGGTTAGGGTTAGGGTTAGGGTTAGGGTTAGAGTAATTGTTAGGGTTATGTTAGGGTAAGGGTTTGGGTTAGGGATAGGGTTAGGTTTAGTTTAGGGTTAGGGTTAGGGTTAGGGTAAGGGTAAGGTTTAGAGTTAGGGTTAGGGTTAGGGTAGGTTTAGGGTAAGGGTAAGTGTTATTGTTAGGGTTAGGCTTAGGATAAGATTAAGGATTAGGGTTAGGTTTTGGGTTAGGGTTAGGGTTAGGGGTTAGGCTTAGGCTTAGAGTAAGGGTAAGGGTTAGGGTTAGGGTTAGGGTTAGGGTAAGGGTTAGGCTTTGGGTTAGGGTAAGGATAAATGTTAGAGTTAAGGTTAGAGTAAGGGTTAGGGTTAGGGGTAGGATTAGGGTTATGGTTAGGGTAAGGGTTAGGGTTAGATTTAGGGTTAGGGTTAGACTTAGTGTTAGGGTAAGGGTAAGGGTTAGGTTTAGGGTTAGGGTTAGGGTTAAGGTTGAGGTTAGGGTTAGAGTAAGGATAAATGTTAGAGTTAAGTTTAGGGTGATGGTTAGGGTTAGGGTAAGGGTTATCGTTAGGGTAAGGGTTAGGGTTAGGCTTAGTGTTAGAGTAAGGGTAAGGGTTAGGGTTATGGTTAGGGTTAGGGTTAGGTTTAAGTTTGAGGTTAGGATTAGGTTTAGGGTTGGGGTTAAGGTTAGGGTTAGGAAAATGGAAAGTGTTAGGGTTAGGGTTAGGGTTAGGGTAAGGGTAAGGGTAAGGGTTAGGGTTAGGGTTAGGTTTAGGGTTAGGGAAAGGGTAAGGTTTAGGGTAAGGTTTAGGGTTAGGGTAAGGATTAGGAATAGGGTTATGTTTAGGGTAAGTGTTACGGTTAGGGTTAGGGTTAGGGTTAGTGTTAGGATTAGTGTAAGGCTTAGGGTAAGGGCAAGGGTTAGGGATAGGGTTAGGGTTAAGTTTAGGGTTAGGATTAGTGTTAGGACTAGGGTTAAGGTTAGAGTTAGGGTTAGGGTTAGGGTAAGGTTTAGGGTTAGAGTTAGGGTAAGGGTTAGGGTTAGGGTTAGGGTTAGGGTTAGAGTTAGGTTTAGGGTTAGGGTTCGGGTTAGGCCTAGGGTTAGGGTTAGGGTAAGGGTTAGGGTTAGGTTTAGTTTAAGGGTTAGGTTTAGGGTTAGTGTAAGGGTAGGTGTTAGGGTTAGGGTAAGAGTTAGGGTTAGGGTTAGGTTTAGGTTTAGGGTTCGGGTAAGGGTAAGGGTTAGGGTTAGGATTAGGGTTAGGGTTAGGGTAATGGTTAGGGTTAGCGTTAGGGTTAGGTTTGGGGTTAGGGATAGGGTAAGAGTAAGGGTTAGGGTTAGGGTTAGGTTTACGGTTGGGGTTGAGGTCAGGTTTGGGTTAGGGTACGTTTAAGGATTAGGGTTAGGGTTAGGGTTAGTGTTATGCTTAGGGTTAGGGTTAGGGTTAGGATTAGGGTTAGGGTTAGGGTTAGGGTTAGGGTAAGGTTATGTGTTAGGGTTAGGGTTAGGGTTAGGCTAGGGTTAGGGTTAGGGTTAGGGTTAGAGTTAGGGTTAGGGTAAGTGTTAGGGATATGTTTAGGATTAGGGCAATGGTTAGGGTTAGGGTTAGGTTTAGGGTTATGGATAGGGTAAGAGTAAAGGTTAGTGTTAGGGTTAGGTTTAGGGTTGGGGTTAACTTTAGGTTTAGGGTTAGGGTACATTTAAGGATTAGGGTAAGGGTTAGGGTTAGGGTTATGCTTAGGGTTATTGTTAGGGTTAGGATTAGGGTTAGGTTTAGGGTTAGGGTTAGGGTTAGGGTTAGCGTTAGGGTAAGGTTATGTGTTATGCTTAGCGTTAGGTTTAGGGTTAGGGTTAGGGTACGTGTTAGGCTTAGGTTGAGTGTTATGGTTAGGGTTAGGGTAAGGGTAAGGTTTAGGGTTAAAATTAGGGTCAGGGTTAGGGTTAGGATTAGGGTAAGGGTAAGGGTTAGGGTTAGGTTTAGGGGTAGGGTAACGGTAAGGGTTAGGGTTAGGGTTAGGGTTAGTGTAAGGGTTAGGGTTAGGGTTAGGGTTAAGGTAAGGGTTAGGGTTAGGTTAAGGGTTGGGGTTAAGGTTAGGGTTAGGGTTAGGGTAAGGGTAAGGGTTAGTTTAGGGGTAGGGTTAGGGTTAAGGTTAGCGTTAGGGTCAGGTTTAGGGTTAGGATTAGGGTTAGAGTTAGTGTAAGGGTTAGGGTTATGGTTAGGGTAAGGGTAAGTGTAAGGGTTAGAGTTAGGGGTTAGGGTTAATGTTAGGGTTAGGTTAAGGGTTAGGGTTAGAGTTAGGGTTAGGGTTAGGATAAGGGTTAGGGTTAGGGTAAGGGTAAGTGTTAGGGTTAGGGTTAGGGTTAGAGTTTGGGTAAGGGTTATGGTTAGGGTTAGGGTTAGGTTTAGGGTTGAGGTTAAGGTTAGGGTTAGGAAAATGGAAAGTGTTAGGGTTAGGGTTAGGGTTAGGGTTAGGGTAAGGTTTAGGGTTAGGGGTTAGGGTTAATGTTAGGGTTAGGTTAAGCGTTAGGGTTAGAGTTAGGGTTAGGGTTAGGATAAGGGTTAGGGTTAGGGTAAGGGTAAGTGTTAGGGTTAGGGTTAGTGTTAGGGTTAGGGTAAGGGTTATGTTTAGGTTTAGGGTTAGGTTTACGGTGGGGGTTTAGTTTAGGGTTAGGAAAAGGGAAATGTTAGGGTTAGGGTTAGGGTTATGGTTAGGGTTACGGTTAGGGTTAGGGTTAGGGTTAAGGTTGAGGTTAGGTTTAGGATTAGGGTTAGGGTAAGGGTTATGGTTAGGATTAGGGTTAGGTTTAGCGTTACGGTTAGGGTTAGGGTTAGGGTTAGGGTAAGGGTTAGGGTTAGGTTTAGGGTTAGTTTTAGGGTTAGGGTAAGTGTTAGGGTTAGGGTTAGGGTAAGGGTTAGACTTAGGGTTAGGGTTAGAGTAAGGGTTAGGGTTAGGGTTAGGATTAGGTTTAGGGCTAGGTTTAGGGTAAGGGTTACGGTTAGGGTTAGGGTTAGGGGTAAGGGTTAGAGTTAGGGTTAGGGTTAGGGTTAGGGTTAGGTTTAGGGTTAGGCTTAGTCTTAGGGTTAGGGTTAGGGTTAGGTTTAGGGATAGGGAAAGGGTTAGGGTTAGGGTTAGGTTTAGGGTAAGGATTACGGTTAGTCTTAGGGTTAGGGTAAGTGTTAGGGTTAGGGTTAGGGTTAGCACTAAGGTTAGGGTTAGGGTTAGGGTAAGGGTAAGGTTTGGGGTTAGGGTTAGGTTTAGGGTAAGGGTAAGGGTTAGGGTTAGGGTTAGGTTAGGTTTAGGGTTAGGGTAAGGGTAAGGGTTAGGGTTAGGATCAGTGCTAGGTTTAGGGTTAGGGTAAGGGTTAGGGTTAGGGTTATGGTTAGGGTAGGGTTAGGGTTAGGGTTAGGGTTAGAGTTATGGTTAGGGTAAGGGTTAGGTTTACGGTTAGAGTTAGGGTTAGGTTTAGGGTTAAGTTAACGGTAAGGGTTAGGGTTAGGGTTAGGTTTAGGGTAAGGGTTAGGGTTAGGTAGGGTAAGGGTTAGGGTTAGGTTTAGGGTTAGGGTAAGGGTAAGGGTTAGGGTTAGGGTTAGGGTTGGGGTTAGTGTAAGGGTTAGGGTTAGTTTAGGGTTAGGGTAAGGGCAAGGGTTAGGGATAGGGTTAGGGTTAAGTTTAGGGTTAGGATTAGTGTTAGGACTAGGGTTAAGGTTAGAGTTAGGGTTAGGGTTAGGGTAAGGGTTAGGGTTAGATTTAGGGTAAGGGTTAGGGTTAGGGTTAGGGTTAGGGTTATAGTTAGGTTTAGGGTTAGGGTTGAGTTAGGCCTAGGGTTAGGGTTAGGGTAAGGGTTAGGGTTAGATTTAGTTTAAGGGTTAGGGTTAGGGTTAGTGTAAGTGTAGGTGTTAGGGTTAGGGTAAGAATTAGGGTTAGGGTTAGGGTTAGGGTTCGGGTAAGGGTAAGGGTTAGGGTTAGGATTAGGGTTAGGGTTAGGGTAATGGTTAGGGTTAGCGTTAGGGTTAGGTTTGGGGTTAGGGATAGGGTAAGAGTAAGGGTTAGGGTTAGGGTTAGGTTTACGGTTGGGGTTGAGGTTAGGTTTAGGGTTAGGGTACGTTTAAGTATTAGGGTTAGGGTTATGCTTAGGGTTAGGGTTAGGGTTAGGATTAGGGTTAGGGTTAGGGTTAGGGTTAGGGTAAGGTTATGTGTTAGGGTTAGGGTTAGGGTTAGGCTAGGGTTAGGGTTAGGGTTAGGGATAGAGTTAGGTTTAGGGTAAGGGTTAGGGTTATGTTTAGGATTAGGGTAATGGTTAGGGTTAGGGTTAGTTTTAGGGTTAGGTTTAGGTTTATGGATAGGGTAAGAGTAAAGGTTAGTGTTAGGGTTAGGTTTAGGGTTGGGGTTAACGTTAGGTTTAGGGTTGGGGTACATTTAAGGATTAGGGTAAGGGTTAGGGTTAGGGTTATGCTTAGGGTTATTGATAGGGTTAGGATTAGGGTTAGGTTTAGGGTTAGGGTTAGGGTTAGGGTTAGCGTTAGGGTAAGGATATGTGTTATGGTTAGCGTTAGGGTTAGGGTTAGGGTTAGGGTACGTGTTAGGCTTAGGTTTAGTGTTATGGTTAGGGTTAGGGTAAGGGTAAGGGTTAGGGTTAAAATTAGGGTCAGGGTTAGGGTTAGGGTTAGGGTAAGGGTAAGGGTTAGGGTTAGGTTTAGGGTTAGGGTAAGGGTAAGGGTTAGGGTTAGGGTTAGGGTTAGTGTAAGGGTTAGGGTTAGGGTTAGGGTTAGGGTAAGGGTTAGGGTTAGGGTTAGGTTAAGGGTTGGGGTTAAGGTTAGGGTTAGGGTTAGGGTAAGGGTAAGGGTTAGGTTAGGGTTAGGGTTAGGGTTAAGGTTAGGGTTAGGGTTAGGTTTAGGGTTAGGATTAGGGTTAGGGTTAGGGTGAGGGTCAGGGTTATGGTTAGGGTAAGGGTAAGTGTAAGGTTAGAGTTAGGGGTTAGGGTTAATGTTAGGGTTAGGTTAAGGGTTAGGGTTAGAGTTAGGGTTAGGGTTAGGATAAGGGTTAGGGTTAGGGTAAGGGTAAGTGTTAGGGTTAGGGTTAGGGTTAGAGTTTGGGTAAGGGTTATGGTTAGGGTTATGGTTAGGTTTAGGGTTGAGGTTAAGGTTAGGGTTAGGAAAATGGAAAGTGTTAGGGTTAGGGTTAGGGTTAGGTTTAGGGTAAGGTTTAGGGTTAGGGGTTAGGGTTAATGTTAGGGTTAGGTTAAGCGTTAGGGTTAGAGTTAGGGTTAGGGTTAGGAAAAGGGTTAGGGTTAGGGTAAGGGTAAGTGTTAGGGTTAGGGTTAGTGTTAGGGTTAGGGTAAGGGTTATGTTTAGGTTTAGGGTTAGGTTTACGGTGGGGGTTTAGTTTAGGGTTAGGAAAAGGGAAATGTTAGGGTTAGGGTTAGGGTTATGGTTAGGGTTACGGTTAGGGTTAGGGTTAGGGTTAAGGTTTGGTTAGGTTTAGGATTAGGGTTAGGGTAAGGGTTATGGTTAGGATTAGGATTAGGGTTAGGTTTAGCGTTACGGTTAGGGTTAGGGTTAGGGTTAGGGTAAGGGTTAGGGTTAGGTTTAGGGTTAGTTTTAGGGTTAGGGTAAGTGTTAGGGTTAGGGTTAGGGTAAGGGTAAGGGTTAGGGTTAGGGTTAGGGTTAGGGTTTAGGGTTAGTGTTAGGTTTAGGGTTAGGGTTACGGTAAGGGTTAGACTTAGGGTTAGGGATAGATTAAGGGTTAGGGTTAGGGTTAGGATTAGGTTTAGGGCTAGGTTTAGGGTAAGGGTTAGGGTTAGGGTTAGGGTTAGGGTTAGGGGTAAGGGTTAGATTTAGGGTTAGGGTTAGGGTAACGGTGAGGTTTAGGTTTAGGGTTAGGGTTAGGGTTAGGGTTAGGGTTAGGGTTAGGGTTAGGGTTAGGGTTAGCACTAAGGTTAGGGTTAGGGTTAGGGTAAGGGTAAGGTTTGGGGTTAGGGTTAGGTTTAGGGTAAGGGTAAGGGTTAGGGTTAGGCTTAGGGGTAGGGTAAGGGTAAGGGTTAGGGTAGGGTTAGGGTAAGGGTTAGGGTTAGGGTTAGGGTAAGAGTAAGTGTTAGGGTTAGGGTTAGGGTTAGGGTTAGTGTTAGGTTTAGGATAGGGTTAGGGTTAGGGTTAGTGTAAGGATAAGTGTTAGGGTTAGATTTAGGTTTAGGGTAAGGGTAACGGTTAGGGTTAGAGTTAGGGTTAGGGTTAGGGGTTAGGTTTAGGTTTAGGGTTAGGGTAAAGGTTATGGTTAGGGTTAGGGTTAGCGTTAGGGTAAGGATTAGGGTTAGGGTTAGGGTTAGGGGTAGGTTTGGGGTTAGGGTTAGGGTAAGGTTAAGGGTGAGGGTTAGGGTTAGGCTTAGTTTTAGGGTTAGGGTTAGGGTTAGGATTCGGGTAGGGTAAGGGTAAGGGTTATTATTATGGTTAGGGTTAGGGTTTGGGTTAGGGTAAGGGTTAGGGTTAGGGTAAGGGTTAGGGTTAGGTTTAGGGTTAGGGTTAGTGTTAGGTTTATGTTTAGGGTTAGGGTAAGGGTAAGCGTTAGGGTTGGGTTAGTGTTAGCTAAAGGGTAAGGGTTAGGTTTAGGGTTAGGGTAAGGATTAGGGTTAGGGTTAGGGTTAGGGTAAGGGAAAGGTTAAGGGTTAGGTTTAGGGTTAGGTTTAGGGTTAGGATTAGGGTTAGTGATAGGTTTAGGGTAAGGGTTAGGATTAGGTTTAGGGTTAGCATTAAGGTTAGGTTTAGGGTTAGGATAAGGGTAAGGGTTAGGGTTAGAGTTAGGGTTTGGGTTAGGGGTTGTGTTATTGTTAGGGTTAGTGTTAGGGTGAGTGTTAGGGTTAGGTATAGGGTTACGGTTAGGGTAAGGGTAATTGTTAGAGTTAGGGTTAGGGTTAGGACTAGGTTTAGGGTTAGGTTTAGGGTAAGGGTAAGGGTTAGGGTTAGAGTTAGGATTAGGGATAGTGTTAAGGTTAGGGTTAGGGTTAGGGTTAGGGTAAGGTTTAAGGTTAGGTTTAGGGTTAGGGAAAGGGTAAGGGTTAGGGTTAGGTTTAGGGTTAGGGTTAGGTTTGGGTTTGGGGTTAGGGTTAGGGTAAGGGTAAGTGTTAGGGTTAGCATTAGTTTAGGGTTAGGGTTAGGGTAAGGGTAAGGTTTAGGGTTAGGGTTAGGGCTAGGATTAGGGTTAGGGTTAGGGTAAGATTTAGGGTTAGGGTTAGGGTAAGATTCGGGTTACGGTAAGATTTAGGGTTAGGGTTAGCGTAAGGTTGGGGTTAGGGTTAGGGTTAGGGTTAGCGTAAGGGTTAGAGTTAGGGTTAGGGTTAGCATTAAGGTTAGGGTTAGGGTTGGGGTAAGGGTAAGGTATAGGTGTAGGGTTAGGGTTAAGTTTAGCGTTAGGGTTAGGGTTAGGCTAAGGGTTAGTGGTATGGGTAGAGTAAGGGTTAGGGTTAGTGTTAGGGATAGGGTAAGGGTTAGGGTTAGGGTTAGGATTAGGGTTAGTGTAAGGGTAAGGGTTAGGGTTAGGGTTAGGGTTAAGGTTAGAGTTAGGGTTAGGGTTAGGGTAAGGCTTAGGATTAGGATTAGGGTAAGAGTTAGGGTTAGGGCAAGGGTTTGGGGAAAGGGTAAGTGTTAGGGTTAGGGTGGGGGTTAGGGTAAGGTTTAGGGTTAGGGTTAGGGTTAGGATAAGGGTTAGGGTTAGGTTTAGGGTTAGCATTAAGGTTAGGTTTAGGGTTAGGGTAACGGTGAGGGTTAGGGTTAGGGTTTAGGCTAGGTTTAAGGGTTAGGATTAGGGTTAGTGTTAGGTTTAGGGTTAGTGTTAGGGTAAGGGTAAGGTTTAGGGCTAGGGTAAGGGTTAGGGGTAGGGTTTGGGTAAAGGTTAGTGTTAGGGTTAGGCTTAGGGTAAGGGTTCGGTTTAGGGTTAGGGTTAGGATTAGAGTAAGGAATAGGGTTAGGGTTAGGGTTAGGGTAAGGGTTGGGGTTAGGTTAGGGTTAGCATTAAGGTTAGGTTTAAGGTTAGTGTAAGGGTAAGAGCTTGGGTTAGGGTTAGGGGTTAGGGATAGGGTTAGGGTTAGGATTAGATTTAGGGTTAGGGTTAGGGTAAGGGTAAGGGTTAGGGTTAGGGTAAGTGTTAGGATTAGGGTTAGGGTAAGTGTTAATGTTAGGGTTAGGGTTAGGGTAAGGGTTAGGGTTAGGGTTAGGGTAAGGGTTAGGGTTAGAGTTAGGGTAAGGGTTAGTGTTAGGGTTGGGGTAAGGGTTAGGGTTAGGGTTAGGATTAGGGTAAGGGTAAGGGTTAGAGTTAGGGTTAAGTTTAGGGTTAGGGTCAGGGTTAGGCCAAAGGTTAGGGTTAGGGGTAGGGTAAGGGTTAGGGTTACTGTTAGGGTTAGGGTCAGGGTTAGGGTTAGGGTAAGGGTAAGGTTTGGGTTTAGAGTTAGGGTTAGGGTAAGTGTTAGGTTTAGGGTTAGGGTTAGGGTGAGGTTTAGGGTTAGGGTAAGGGTAAGGGTTAGGGTTAGGGTTAGGGTTAGGGTTAAAATTAGGGTTATGGTTAGGGTAAGGTTTAGGGTTAGGGTTAGGGTTAGGGGTAGCGGTAGGTTTAGGATTAGGGTTAGAGTTAGGGTTAGTGTAAGGGTAAGGTTTATGGTTAGGGTTAGGTTTAGGGTTAGGGTTAAGGTAAGGGTAAGTGTTACGTTTAGGGTTAGCGTTAGGGTAAGGGTTAGGGTTAGGTAGGGTAAGTGTAAGATTTAGGGTTCGGGTTAGGGATAGTGTTAGGGTAAGGGCTATTGTTAGGGTTAGGGTTAGGTTTAGGGTTAGGGTTAGGGTTAGGGTTAGGGTAAGGATAAGGGTTAGGATTAAGGGTAGGGTTAGTGTTTGGCTTAGGGTTAGGGTAAGGGTTAGAGTTAGGGTTAGGGTTAGGGTAAGGGTAAGGTTTAGGGTTATGTTTAGGGTTGGGGTTAAGGTTAAGGTTAGGGTTAGGGTAAAGGTAAGGGTTAGGGTTAGGGTTAGGGTAAGGGTAAGGGTTAGAGTTAGGGTTAGGGTTAGGGTTAGGGTTAAGTTAAGGTTATGGTAAGGTTTAGTGTTAGGGTTAGGTTTAGATAAGGGTAAGTGTTAGGTTTAGGTTTAGGTTTAGGGTTAGGGTTAGGGTTAGGGAAAGGGTAAGGGTTAGGGTTAGGGTTAGGGTAAGGAATAGGGTTAGTCTTAGGGTTAGGGTAAGTGTTAGGGTTAGTGTGAGGGTTACCGTTAAGGTTAAGGTTAGGATAAGGGTAAGGGTTGGGATTGGGGTTAGGATTAGTGTAAGGGTTAGGGTTTGGTTTAGGGTTAGGGTTAGATTTAGGGTTAGGGTAAGGGTAAGGGTTAGGCTTAGGCTTAGGCTTAGGGATAGGGTAAGTGTTAGGGTTAG
>JANJXV010000399.1:747132-752132 GCA_024803745.1 Megascapheus bottae | reverse complement strand
GTTAGGGTTAGGGTTAGGGTAAGGGTTAGGGTTAGAGTTAGAGTTAAGGTAAGGGTTGGGTTAGGGTTACGGTAAGGGTTAGGGTTAGGGTTGGGTAAGGGTTAGGGTTAGGGTTAGTGTTAGGGTAAGGGTAATGGTTAGAGTTAGGGTTAGGGTTAGGGTTAGGGGTTAGGGTTAGGGTTAGGTTTATGGTTAGGGTAAGGTTTAGGGTTAGGATTAGGTTATATAAGGGTAAGTGTTAGGGTTGGGGTTAGGGTTAGGGTTAGGGTTTGTCTTAGGGTCAGGGTTAGGGTTAGGGTTAGGGTTAGGGAAAGGGTGAGGGTTAGGGTTAGGGTTAGGGTTAAGGTAAGGATTTGGGTTAGTCTTAGGGTTAGGGTAAGAGTTAGGGTTAGGGTTAGGGTTAGCACTAAGGTTAGGGTTAGGGTGAGGGCAAGTGTAAGGGTTGGGGTTAGGGTTAGGGTTAGGATAAGGGTAAGGGTTAGCGTTAGGGTTAGGGTTAGGTTTAAGGTAAGGGTTAGGGTTAGGTAGGGTAAGGTAAGATTTAGGGTTAGGGTTAGGGTTACGGTAAGGGTTAGTGTTAGTGTTAGGTTTAGGTTTAGGTTTAGGGTTGGGGTTAGGGATAGGGTAAGGGTTAGGGTTAGGGTTAGGTTTAGGTTTAGGGTTAGGGTTAGGGGAAGGGTAAGGTTTAGGGTTAGGTTATATAAGGGTAAGTGTTAGGGTTAGGTTAGGGTTGGGGTTAGGGATAGGGTTAGGGTTAGGGTTAGGGTAAGTGTAAGGATTAGGTTTAGGGTTAGGTTTAGGAGAAGGGTGAGGGTTAGAGTGAGGGTTATGGTTAGGTTTAGGGTTTAGGGTTCGGGTTAGGGTTAGGGTTAGGGTAAGGGTTAGGGTCAGGGTTAGGGTTAGGGTTAGGTTTAGGTTAGGGTTTGGGTTAGGGTTCGGGTAAGGATTAGGTTTCGTGTTAGTGTTAGGGTTAGGGTTAGGGTTAGGGTTATCATTAAGGTTAGGGTTAGGGATAGGGTAAGGGGAAGGGTTAGGTTTAGGGTTATGGTTATTGTTAGGTTAAGGGTTAGGGTTAGGGTTAGGTATAGGGTTTGGGTTAGGTTTAGGGTTAGGTTTAGGATTAGGGTTAGGGTAAGGGTAATTGTTAGGGTTTGGGTTAGGGTTTGGGTTAGGGTTAGGGTAAGGGTTAGGATTGGCGTTAGGGTTAGTGTTAGGGTTAGGGTTAGGTTTAGTGTTAGGGTTAGGGTTAGGGTTAGGGTTAGGGGTTAGGGTTAGGGTTAGGGTAAGGGTAAGGTTTAGAGTTAGGGTTAGGGTTAGGGTATTTTTAGGGTAAGGGTAAGTGTTATTGTTAGGGTTAGGTTTAGGATAAGGGTAAGGATTAGGGTTAGGTTTTGGGTTAGGGTTAGGGTTAGGGGTTAGGCTTAGGCTTAGAGTAAGGGTAAGGGTTAGGGTTAGGGTTAGGGTTAGGGTTAAGTTTGAGGTTAGGTCTAGGGTTAGGGTTAGGGTAAGGGTTAGGCTTTGGGTTAGGGTAAGGATAAATGTTAGAGTTAAGGTTAGGGTGAGGGTTAGGGTTAGGGGTAGGATTAGGGTTATGGTTAGGGTAAGGGTTAGGGTTAGATTTAGGGTTAGGGTTAGACTTAGTGTTAGGGTAAGGGTAAGGGTTAGGTTTAGGGTTAGGGTTAGGGTTAAGGTTGAGGTTAGGGTTAGGGTAAGGATAAATGTTTATGTTAAGGTCAGGGTGAGGGTTAGGGTTAGGGTAAGGGTTAGCGTTAGGGTTAGGGTTAGGGTTATGCTTAGTGTTAGAGTAAGGGTAAGGGTTAGTGTTATGGTTAGGGTTAGGGTTAGGTTTAAGTTTGAGGTTAGGGTTAGGGTTAGGGTTAAGGTTAGGATAAGGGTTAGGGTTAGGGTTAGGGATAGGTTAAGGGTAAAGTTTAGGGTTAGGGTTAGGGTAAGGGAAAGTGTAAGGGTTAGGGTTAGAGGTTAGGGTTAATGTTAGGGTTAGGTTAAGGGTTAGGGTTAGAGTTAGGGTTAGGGTTAGGATCAGGGTTAGGGTTAGGGTAAGGGTAAGTGTTAGGGTTAGGGTTAGGGTTAGGGTTTGGGTAAGGGTTATGTTTAGGGTTACAGGTTAGGTTTAGGGTTGGGGTTAAGGTTAGGGTTAGGAAAATGGAAAGTGTTAGGTTTAGGGTTAGGGTTAGGTTAAGGGTAAGGGTTAGGGTTAGGGTTAGGGTTAGGGTTAGGGAAAGGGTAAGGTTTAGGGTAAGGCTTAGGGTTAGGGTAAGGATTAGGAATAGGGTTATGTTCAGGGTAAGTGTTACGGTTAGGGTTAGGGTTAGTGTTAGTGTTAGGATTAGTGTAAGGCTTAGGGTAAGGGCAAGGGTTAGGGATAGGGTTAGGGTTAAGTTTAGGGTTAGGATTAGTGTTAGACTAGGGTTAAGGTTAGAGTTAGGGTTAGGGTTAGGGTAAGTGTTACGGTTAGAGTTAGGGTAAGGGTTAGGGTTAGGGTTAGGGTTAGGGTTAGAGTTAGGTTTAGGGTTAGGGTTCGGGTTAGGCCTAGGGTTAGGGTTAGGGTAAGGGTTAGGGTTAGGTTTAGTTTAAGGGTTAGGGTTAGGTTTAGTGTAAGGGTAGGTGTTAGGGTTAGGGTAAGAGTTAGGTTTAGGGTTAGGTTTAGGGTTAGGGTTCGGGTAAAGGTAAGGGTTAGGGTTTGGATTAGGGTTAGGTTTAGGGTAATGATTAGGGTTAGCGTTAGGTTTAGGTTTGGGGTTAGGGATAGGGTAAGAGTAAGGCTTAGGGTTAGGGTTAGGTTTACGGTTGGGGTTGAGGTTAGGTTTAGGGTTAGGTTACGTTTAAGGATTAGGGTTAGGGTTAGGGTTAGGGTTATGCTTAGGGTTAGGGTTAGGGTTAGGATTAGGGTTAGGGTTAGGGTTAGGGTAAGGTTATGTGTTAGGGTTAGGGTTAGGGTTAGGCTAGGGTTAGGGTTAGCGTTAGGGTTAGGGTTAGGGTTAGGGTAAGGGTTAGGGTTATGTTTAGGATTAGGGTAATGGTTAGGGTTAGGGTTAGGGTTAGGTTTAGGGTTATGGATAGGGTAAGAGTAAAAGTTAGTGTTAGGGTTAGGTTTAGGGTTGGGGTTAACGTTAGGTTTAGGGTTAGGGTTCATTTAAGGATTAGGGTAAGGGTTAGGGTTAGGCTTATGCTTAGGGTTATTGTTAGGGTTAGGATTAGGGTTAGGTTTAGGGTTAGGGTTAGGGTTAGGGTTAGCGTTAGGGTAAGGTTATGTGTTATGTTTAGCGTTAGGGTTAGGGTTAGGGTTAGGGTAAGTGTTAGGCTTAGGTTTAGTGTTATGGTTAGGGTTAGGGTAAGGGTAAGGGTTAGGGTTAAAATTAGGGTCAGGGTTAGGGTTAGGGTTAGGGTAAGGGTAAGGGTTAGGGTTAGGTTTAGGTTTAGGGTAAGGGTAAGGGTTAGGGTTAGGGTTAGGGTTAGTGTAAGGGTTAGGGTTAGTGTTAGGGTTAAGGTAAGGGTTAGGGTTAGGGTTAGGTTAAGGGTTGGGGTAAAGGTTAGGGTTAGGGTTAGGGTAAGGGTAAGGGTTAGGTTAGGGTTAGGGTTAGGGTTAGGGTTAGGATTAGGGTTAGGGTTAGGGTAAGGGTTAGGGTTATGGTTAGGGTAAGGGTAAGTGTAAGGGTTAGAGTTAGGGGTTAGGGTTAATGTTAGGGTTAGGTTAAGGGTTAGGGTTAGAGTTAGGGTTAGGGTTAGGATAAGGGTTAGGGTTAGGGTAAGGGTAAGTGTTAGGGTTAGGGTTAGGGTTAGAGTTTGGGTAAGGGTTATGGTTAGGGTTAGGGTTAGGTTTAGGGTTGAGGTTAAGGTTAGGGTTAGGAAAATGGAAAGTGTTAGGGTTAGGGTTAGGGTTAGGTTTAGTGTAAGGGTAAGGGTAAGGTTTAGGGTTAGGGGTTAGGGTTAATGTTAGGGTTAGGTTAAGCGTTAGGGTTAGAGTTAGGGTTAGGGTTAGGATAAGGGTTAGGGTTAGGGTAAGGGTAAGTGTTAGGGTTAGGGTTAGGGTTATGGTTAGCGTAAGGGTTATGTTTAGGTTTAGGGTTAGGTTTACGGTGGGGTTTTAGTTTAGGGTTAGGAAAAGGGAAATGTTAGGGTTAGGGTTAGGTTTATGGTTAGGGTTACGGTTAGGGTTAGGGTTAGGGTTAAGGTTGAGTTTAGGTTTAGGGTCAGGGTTAGGGTAAGGATTATGGTTATGGTTAGGGTTAGGGTTAGTTTAAGGGTTAGGGTTAGGGTTAGGGTTAGGGTAAGGGTTAGGGTTAGGGTTAGGTTAAGTGTTGGGGTAAAGTTTAGGGTTAGGGTTAGGGTAAGGGTAAGGGTTAGGTTAGGGTTAGGGTTAGGGTTAAGGTTAGGGTTAGGGTTAGGTTTAGGGTTAGGATTAGGGTTAGGGTTAGGGTAAGGGTTAGGGTTATGGTTAGGGTAAGGGTAAGTGTAAGGGTTAGAATTAGGGGTTAGGGTTAATGTTAGGGTTAGGTTAAGGGTTAGGGTTAGATTTAGGGTTAGGGTTAGGATAAGGGTTAGGGTTAGGGTAAGGGTAAGTGTTAGGGTTAGGGTTAGGGTTAGAGTTTGGGTAAGTGTTATGGTTAGGGTTAGGGTTAGGTTTAGGGTTGAGGTTAAGGTTAGGGTTAGGAAAATGGAAAGTGTTAGGGTTAGGGTTAGGGTTAGGTTTAGTGTAAGGGTAAGGGTAAGGTATAGGGTTAGGGGTTAGGGTTAATGTTAGGGTTAGGTTAAGCGTTAGGGTTAGAGTTAGGGTTAGGGTTAGGATAAGGGTTAGGGTTAGGGTAAGGGTAAGTGTTAGGGTTAGGGTTAGGGTTAGGGTTAGGGTAAGGGTTATGTTTAGGTTTAGGGTTAGGTTTACGGTGGGGTTTTAGTTTAGGTTTAGGAAAAGGGAAATGTTAGGGTTAGGGTTAGGGTTATGGTTAGGGTTACGGTTAGGGTTAGGGTTAAGGTTAAGGTTG
>JANJXV010000399.1:729632-742132 GCA_024803745.1 Megascapheus bottae | reverse complement strand
AGGTTTAGGGTTAGGGTTCGGGTAAAGGTAAGGGTTAGGGTTTGGATTAGGGTTAGGTTTAGGGTAATGGTTAGGGTTAGCGTTAGGTTTAGGTTTGGGGTTAGGGATAGGGTAAGAGTAAGGCTTAGGGTTAGGGTTAGGTTTACGGTTGGGGTTGAGGTTAGGTTTAGGGTTAGGTTACGTTTAAGGATTAGGGTTAGGGTTAGGGTTAGGGTTATGCTTAGGGTTAGGGTTAGGGTTAGGATTAGGGTTAGGGTTAGGGTTAGGGTTAGGGTAAGGTTATGTGTTAGGGTTAGGGTTAGGGTTAGGCTAGGGTTAGGGTTAGCGTTAGGGTTAGGGTTAGGGTTAGGGTAAGGGTTAGGGTTATGTTTAGGATTAGGGTAATGGTTAGGGTTAGGGTTAGGGTTAGGTTTAGGGTTATGGATAGGGTAAGAGTAAAAGTTAGTGTTAGGGTTAGGTTTAGGGTTGGGGTTAACGTTAGGTTTAGGGTTAGGGTTCATTTAAGGATTAGGGTAAGGGTTAGGGTTAGGCTTATGCTTAGGGTTATTGTTAGGGTTAGGATTAGGGTTAGGTTTAGGGTTAGGGTTAGGGTTAAGGTTAGCGTTAGGGTAAGGTTATGTGTTATGTTTAGCGTTAGGGTTAGGGTTAGGGTTAGGGTAAGTGTTAGGCTTAGGTTTAGTGTTATGGTTAGGGTTAGGGTAAGGGTAAGGGTTAGGGTTAAAATTAGGGTCAGGGTTAGGGTTAGGGTTAGGGTAAGTGTAAGGGTTAGGGTTAGGTTTAGGTTTAGGGTAAGGGTAAGGGTTAGGGTTAGGGTTAGGGTTAGTGTAAGGGTTAGGGTTAGTGTTAGGGTTAAGGTAAGGGTTAGGGTTAGGGTTAGGTTAAGGGTTGGGGTAAAGGTTAGGGTTAGGGTTAGGGTAAGGGTAAGGGTTAGGTTAGGGTTAGGGTTAGGGTTAGGGTTAGGATTAGGGTTAGGGTTAGGGTAAGGGTTAGGGTTATGGTTAGGGTAAGGGTAAGTGTAAGGGTTAGAGTTAGGGGTTAGGGTTAATGTTAGGGTTAGGTTAAGGGTTAGGGTTAGAGTTAGGGTTAGGGTTAGGATAAGGGTTAGGGTTAGGGTAAGGGTAAGTGTTAGGGTTAGGGTTAGGGTTAGAGTTTGGGTAAGGGTTATGGTTAGGGTTAGGGTTAGGTTTAGGGTTGAGGTTAAGGTTAGGGTTAGGAAAATGGGAAGTGTTAGGGTTAGGGTTAGGGTTAGGTTTAGTGTAAGGGTAAGGGTAAGGTTTAGGGTTAGGGGTTAGGGTTAATGTTAGGGTTAGGTTAAGCGTTAGGGTTAGAGTTAGGGTTAGGGTTAGGATAAGGGTTAGGGTTAGGGTAAGGGTAAGTGTTAGGGTTAGGGTTAGGGTTATGGTTAGCGTAAGGGTTATGTTTAGGTTTAGGGTTAGGTTTACGGTGGGGTTTTAGTTTAGGGTTAGGAAAAGGGAAATGTTAGGGTTAGGGTTAGGTTTATGGTTAGGGTTACGGTTAGGGTTAGGGTTAGGGTTAAGGTTGAGTTTAGGTTTAGGGTCAGGGTTAGGGTAAGGGTTATGGTTATGGTTAGGGTTAGGGTTAGTTTAAGGGTTAGGGTTAGGGTTAGGGTTAGGGTAAGGGTTAGGGTTAGGGTTAGGTTAAGTGTTGGGGTAAAGTTTAGGGTTAGGGTTAGGGTAAGGGTAAGGGTTAGGTTAGGGTTAGGGTTAGGGTTAAGGTTAGGGTTAGGGTTAGGTTTAGGGTTAGGATTAGGGTTAGGGTTAGGGTAAGGGTTAGGGTTATGGTTAGGGTAAGGGTAAGTGTAAGGGTTAGAATTAGGGGTTAGGGTTAATGTTAGGGTTAGGTTAAGGGTTAGGGTTAGATTTAGGGTTAGGGTTAGGATAAGGGTTAGGGTTAGGGTAAGGGTAAGTGTTAGGGTTAGGGTTAGGGTTAGAGTTTGGGTAAGGGTTATGGTTAGGGTTAGGGTTAGGTTTAGGGTTGAGGTTAAGGTTAGGGTTAGGAAAATGGAAAGTGTTAGGGTTAGGGTTAGGGTTAGGTTTAGTGTAAGGGTAAGGGTAAGGTATAGGGTTAGGGGTTAGGGTTAATGTTAGGGTTAGGTTAAGCGTTAGGGTTAGAGTTAGGGTTAGGGTTAGGATAAGGGTTAGGGTTAGGGTAAGGGTAAGTGTTAGGGTTAGGGTTAGGGTTAGGGTTAGGGTAAGGGTTATGTTTAGGTTTAGGGTTAGGTTTACGGTGGGGTTTTAGTTTAGGTTTAGGAAAAGGGAAATGTTAGGGTTAGGGTTATGGTTAGGGTTACGGTTAGGGTTAGGGTTAAGGTTAAGGTTGAGGTTAGGTTTAGGGTTAGGGTTAGGGTAAGGGTTAGGGTTAGGTTTAGGGTTAGTTTTAGGGTTAGGGTAAGTGTTGGGGTTAGGGTTAGGGTAAGGGTAAGGGTTAGGGTTAGGGTTAGGGTTAGGGTTAGGGTTTAGGGTTAGGGTTAGGTTTAGGGTTAGGGTTAGGGTAAGGGTTAGACTTAGGGTTAGTGTTAGAGTAAGGGTTAAGTTTAGAGGTAGGATTAGGTTTAGGGCTAGGTTTAGGGTAAGGGTTAGGGTTAGGGTTAGGGTTAGGGGTAAGGGTTAGAGTTAGGTTTAGGGTTAGGGTAACGGTGAGGTTTAGGTTTAGGGTTAGGGTTAGGGGTAGGGTTAGGGGTACGTTTAGGGTTAGGGTTAAGGTAAGTGTAAGGGTTAGGGTTAAGTTTAGGGTTAGGATTAGGGTTAGGTTTAGCGATACGGTTAGGGTTAGGGTTAGGTTTAGGGTAAGGGTAAGGTTTAGGATTAGGGTTAGGGTTAGGGTAAGGGTAAGGTTTAGGGTTAGGTTTAGGTTAGGTTTAGGGTTAGGGTAAGGGTAAGGGTTAGGGTTAGGATCAGTGTTAGGTTTAGGGTTAGGGTAAGGGTTAGGGTTAGGGTTAGGGTTAGGGTTAGGGTTAGGGATAGGGTTAGGGGTAGGATTAGGGTTATGGTTAGGGTAAGGGTTAGGGTTAGATTTAGGGTTAGGGTTAGACTTAGTGTTAGGGTAAGGGTAAGGGTTAGGTTTAGGGTTAGGGTTAGGGTTAAGGTTGAGGTTAGGGTTAGGGTAAGGATAAATGTTAGAGTTAAAGTTAGGGTGAGGGTTAGGGTTAGGGTAAGGGTTAGCGTTAGGGTTAGGGTTAGGGTTATGCTTAGTGTTAGGGTAAGGGTAAGGGTTAGTTTTATGGTTAGGGTTAGGGTTAGGTTTAAGTTTGAGGTTAGGGTTAGGGTTAGGGTTAGGGTTAGGGTAAGGGTTAGGGTTAGGGTTAGGGTTAGGGTAAGGGTAAAGTTTAGGGTTAGGGTTAGGGTAAGGGAAAGTGTAAGGGTTAGGGTTAGGGGTTAGGGTTAATGTTAGGGTTAGGTTAAGGGTTAGGGTTAGAGTTAGGGTTAGGGTTAGGACCAGGGTTAGGGTTAGGGTAAGGGTAAGTGTTAGGGTTAGGGTTAGGGTTAGGGTTTGGGTAAGGGTTATGGTTAGGGTTAGGGTTAGGTTTAGGGTTGGGGTTAAGGTTAGGGTTAGGAAAATGGAAAGTGTTAGGGTTAGGGTTAGGGTTAGGTTAAGGGTAAGGGTTAGGGTTAGGGTTAGGGTTAGGGTTAGGGAAAGGGTAAGGTTTAGGGTAAGGTTTAGTGTTAGGGTAAGGATTAGGAATAGGGTTATGTTCAGGGTAAGTGTTACGGTTAGGGTTAGGGTTAGTGTTAGTGTTAGGATTAGTGTAAGGCTTAGGGTAAGGGCAAGAGTTAGGGATAGCGTTAGGGTTAAGTTTAGGGTTAGGATTAGTGTTAGGACTAGGGTTAAGGTTAGAGTTAGGGTTAGGGTTAGGGTAAGGGTTACGGTTAGAGTTAGGGTAAGGGTTAGGGTTAGGGTTAGGGTTAGGGTTAGGGTTAGAGTTAGGTTTAGGGTTAGGGTTCGGGTTAGGCCTAGGGTTAGGGTTAGGGTAAGGGTTAGGGTTAGGTTTAGTTTAAGGGTTAGGGTTAGGGTTAGTGTAAGGGTAGGTGTTAGGGTTAGGGTAAGAGTTAGGGTTAGGGTTAGGGTTAGCGTTAGGGTTCGGGTAAGGGTAAGGGTTAGTTTTTGGATTAGGGTTAGGTTTAGGGTAATGGTTAGGGTTAGCGTTAGGGTTAGGTTTGGGGTTAGGGATAGGGTAAGAGTAAGGGTTAGGATTAGGGTTAGGTTTACGGTTGGGGTTGAGGTTAGGTTTAGGGTTAGGGTACGTTTAAGGATTACGGTTAGGGTTAGGGTTATGCTTAGGGTCAGGTTTAGGGTTAGGATTAGGTTTAGGGTTAGGGTTAGGGTTAGGGTTAGGGTAAGGTTATGTGTTAGGGTTAGGGTTAGGGTTAGGCTATGGTTAGGGTTAGCGTTAGGCTTCGGGTTAGGGTTAGGGTAAGGGTTAGGGTTATGTTTAGGATTAGGGTAATGGTTAGGGTTAGGGTTAGGGTTAGGTTTAGGGTTATGGATAGGGTAAGAGTAAAAGTTAGTGTTAGGGTTAGGTTTAGGGTTGGGGTTAACGTTAGGTTTAGGGTTAGGGTTCATTTAAGGATTAGGGTAAGGGTTAGGGTTAGGGTTATGCTTAGGGTTATTGTTAGGGTTAGGATTAGGGTTAGGTTTAGGGTTAGGGTTAGGGTAAGGGTTAGCGTTAGGGTAAGGTTATGTGTTATGGTTAGCGGTAGGGTTAGGGTTAGGGTTAGGGTAAGTGTTAGGCTTAGGTTTAGTGTTATGGTTAGGGTTAGGGTAAGGGTAAGGTTTAGGGTTAAAATTAGGGTCAGGGTTAGGGTTAGGGTTGGGGTAAGGGTAAGGGTTAGGGTTAGGTTTAGGTTTAGGGTAAGGGTAAGGGTTAGGGTTAGGGTTAGGGTTAGTGTAAGGGTTAGGGTTAGGGTTAGGGTTAGGGTAAGGGTTAGGGTTAGGGTTAGGTTAAGGGTTGGGGTAAAGTTTAGGGTTAGGGTTAGGGTAAGGGTAAGGGTTAGGTTAGGGTTAGGGTTAGGGTTAAGGTTAGGGTTAGGTTTAGGTTTAGGGTTAGGATTAGGGTTAGGGTTAGGGTAAGGGTTAGGGTTATGGTTAGGGTAAGGGTAAGTGTAAGGGTTAGAGTTAGGGGTTAGGGTTAATGTTAGGGTTAGGTTAAGGGTTAGGGTTAGAGTTAGGGTTAGGGTTAGGATAAGGGTTAGGGTTAGGGTAAGGGTAAGTGTTAGGGTTAGGGTTAGGGTTAGAGTTTGGATAAGGGTTAGGGTTAGGGTTACGGTTAGGTTTAGGGTTGAGGTTAAGGTTAGGGTTAGGAAAATGGAAAGTGTTAGGGTTAGGGTTAGGGTTAGGTTTAGTGTAAGGGTAAGGGTAAGGTTTAGGGTTAGGGGTTAGGGATAATGTTAGGGTTAGGTTAAGCGTTAGGGTTAGACTTATGGTTAGGGTTAGGATAAGGGTTAGGGTTAGGGTAAGGGTAAGTGTTAGGGTTAGGGTTAGGGTTAGGGTTAGGTAAGGGTTATGTTTAGGTTTAGGGTTAGGTTTACGGTGGGGTTTTAGTTTAGGGTTAGGAAAAGGGAAATGTTACGGTTTGGGTTAGGGTTATGGT
The DNA here is from genome assembly GCA_024803745.1 of Megascapheus bottae. Lineage (NCBI taxonomy): Eukaryota > Metazoa > Chordata > Mammalia > Rodentia > Geomyidae > Megascapheus > Megascapheus bottae. The sequence continues at coordinate 736,524 of JANJXV010000399.1, read as the reverse complement.
TAGGGTTACGGTTAGGGTAAGGGTTAGTGTTATGGTTAGGGTTAGGGTTAGGTTTAAGTTTGAGGTTAGGGTTAGGGTTAGGGTTAGGGTTAGGGTAAGGGTTAGGGTTAGGGTTAGGGTTAGGTTAAGGGTTAGGTTTAGGGTTAGGTTTAGGGTAAGGGTAAAGGTTAGGTTTAGGGTTAGGGTAAGGGAAAGTGTAATGGTTAGGGTTAGGGGTTAGGGTTAATGTTAGGGTTAGGTTAAGGGTTAGGGTTAGAGTTAGGGTTAGGGTTAGGATCAGGGTTAGGGTTAGGGTAAGGGTAAGTGTTAGGGTTAGGGTTAGGGTTAGGGTTTGGGTAAGGGTTATGGTTAGGGTTAGGGTTAGGTTTAGGGTTGGGGTTAAGGTTAGGGTTAGGAAAATGGAAAGTGTTAGGGTTAGGGTTAGGGTTAGGTTAAGGGTAAGGGTTAGGGTTAGGGTTAGGGTTAGGGAAAGGGTAAGGTTTAGGGTTAGTTTTAGGGTTAGGGTAAGGATTAGGAATAGGGTTATGTTCAGGGTAAGTGTTACGGTTAGGGTTAGGGTTAGTGTTAGTGTTAGGATTAGTGTAAGGCTTAGGGTAAGGGCAAGGGTTAGGGATAGGGTTAGGGTTAAGTTTAGGGTTAGGATTAGTGTTAGGACTAGGGTTTAGGTTAGAGTTAGGGTTAGGGTTAGGGTAAGGGTTACGGTTAGAGTTAGGGTAAGGGTTAGGGTTAGGGTTAGGGTTAGGGTTAGAGTTAGGTTTAGGGTTAGGGTTCGGGTTAGGCCTAGGGTTAGGGTTAGGGTAAGGGTTAGGGTTAGGTTTAGTTTAAGGGTTAGGGTTAGGGTTAGTGTAAGGGTAGGTGTTAGGGTTAGGGTAAGAGTTAGGGTTAAGGTTAGGGTTAGGGTTAGGGTTCGGGTAAGGGTAAGGGTTAGGGTTTGGATTAGGGTTAGGTTTAGGGTAATGGTTAGGGTTAGCGTTAGGGTTAGGTTTGGGGTTAGGGATAGGGTAAGAGTAAGGGTTAGGGTTAGGGTTAGGTTTACGGTTGGGGTTGAGGTTAGGTTTAGGGTTAGGGTACGTTTAAGGATTAGGGTTAGGGTTAGGGTTAGGGTTAGGGTTATGCTTAGGGTTAGGGTTAGGGTTAGGATTAGGGTTAGGGTTAGGGTTAGGGTTAGGGTAAGTTTATGTGTTAGGGTTAGGGTTAGGGTTAGGCTAGGGTTAGGGTTAGCTTTAGGGTTAGGGTTAGGGTTAGGGTAAGGGTTAGGGTTATGTTTAGGATTAGGGTAATGGTTAGGGTTAGGGTTAGGGTTAGGTTTAGGGTTATGGATAGGGTAAGAGTAAAAGTTAGTGTTAGGGTTAGGTTTAGGGTTGGGGTTAACGTTAGGTTTAGGGTTAGGGTTCATTTAAGGATTAGGGTAAGGGTTAGGGTTAGGCTTATGCTTAGGGTTATTGTTAGGGTTAGGATTAGGGTTAGGTTTAGGGTTAGGGTTAGGGTTAGCGTTAGGGTAAGGTTATGTGTTATGGTTAGCGGTAGGGTTAGGCTTAAGGTTAGGGTAAGTGTTAGGCTTAGGTTTAGTGTTATGGTTAGGGTTAGGGTAAGGGTAAGGGTTAGGGTTAAAATTAGGGTCAGGGTTAGGGTTAGGGTTGGGGTAAGGGTAAGGGTTAGGGTTAGGGTTAGGTTTAGGGTAAGGGTAAGGGTTAGGGTTAGTGTAAGGGTTAGGGTTAGGGTTAGGGTAAGGGTTAGGGTTAGGGTTAGGTTAAGGGTTGGGGTAAAGGTTAGGGTTAGGGTTAGGGTAAGGGTAAGGGTTAGGTTAGGGTTAGGGTTAGGGTTAAGGTTAGGGTTAGGTTTAGGTTCAGGGTTAGTATTAGGGTTAGGTTTAGGGTAAGGGTTAGGGTTATGGTTAGGGTAAGGGTAAGTGTAAGGGTTAGAGTTAGGGGTTAGGGTTAATGTTAGGGTTAGGTTAAGGGTTAGGGTTAGAGTTAGGGTTAGGGTTGGGATAAGGGTTAGGGTTAGGGTAAGGTTAAGTGTTAGGGTTAGGGTTAGGGTTAGAGTTTGGGTAAGGGTTAGGGTTTTGGTTAGGGTTAGGTTTAGGGTTGAGGTTAAGGTTAGGGTTAGGAAAATGGAAAGTGTTAGGGTTAGGGTTAGGGTTAGGTTTAGTGTAAGGGTAAGGGTAAGGTTTAGGGTTAGGGGTTAGGGTTAATGTTAGGGTTAGGTTAAGCGTTAGGGTTAGAGTTAGGGTTAGGGTTAGGATAAGGGTTAGGGTTAGGGTAAGGGTAAGTGTTAGGGTTAGGGTTAGGGTTAGGGTTAGGGTAAGGGTTATGTTTAGGTTTAGGGTTAGGTTTACGGTGGGGTTTTAGTTTAGGGTTAGGAAAAGGGAAATGTTAGGGTTAGGGTTAGGGTTATGGTTAGGGTTACGGTTAGGGTTAGGGTTAGGGTTAAGGTTGAGGTTAGGTTTAGGGTTAGGGTTAGGGTAAGGGTTATGGTTAGGGTTAGGGTTAGGGTTAGTTTAAGGGTTAGGGTTAGGGTTAGGGTTAGGGTAAGGGTTAGGGTTAGGGTTAGGTTAAGGGTTGGGGTAAAGGTTATGGTTAGGGTTAGGGTAAGGGTAAGGGTTAGGTTAGGGTTAGGGTTAGGGTTAAGGTTAGGGTTAGGGTTAGGTTTAGGGTTAGGATTAGGGTTAGGGTTAGGGTAAGGGTTAGGGTCAGGGTTAGGGTAAGGGTAAGTGTAAGGGTTAGAGTTAGGGGTTAGGGTTAATGTTAGGGTTAGGTTAAGGGTTAGGGTTAGAGTTAGGGTTAGGGTTAGGATAGGGTTAGGGTTAGGGTAAGGGTAAGTGTTAGGGTTAGGGTTAGGGTTAGAGTTTGGGTAAGGGTTATGGTTAGGGTTAGGGTTAGGTTTAGGGTTGAGGTTAAGGTTAGGGTTAGGAAAATGGAAAGTGTTAGTGTTAGGGTTAGGGTTAGGTTTAGTGTAAGGGTAAGGGTAAGGTTTAGGGTTAGGGGTTAGAGTTAATGTTAGGGTTAGGTTAAGCGTTAGGGTTAGAGTTAGGGTTAGGGTTAGGATAAGGGTTAGGGTTAGGGTAAGGGTAAGTGTTAGTGTTAGGGTTAGGGTTAGGGTTAGGGTAAGGGTTATGTTTAGGTTTAGGGTTAGGTTTACGGTGGGGTTTTAGTTTAGGGTTAGGAAAAGGGAAATGTTAGGTTTAGGGTTAGGGTTATGGTTAGGGTTACGGTTAGGGTTAGAGTTAGGGTTAAGGTTGAGGTTAGGTTTAGGGTTAGGGTTAGGGTAAGGGTTATGGTTAGAGTTAGGATTAGGGTTAGGTTTAGCGTTACGGTTAGGGTTAGGGTTAGGGTTAGGGTAAGGTTTAGGGTTAGGTTTAGTGTTAGTTTTAGGGTTAGGGTAAGTGTTAGTGTTAGGGTTAGGGTAAGGGTAAGGGTTAGGGTTAGGGTTAGGGTTAGGGTTTAGGGTTAGGGTTAGGTTTAGGGTTAGGGTTAGGGTAAGGGTTAGACTTAGGGTTAGGGTTAGAGTAAGGTTTAAGGTTAGAGTTAGGATTAGGTTTAGGGCTAGGTTTAGGATAAGGGTTAATGTTAGGGTTAGGGTTAGGGGTAAGGGTTAGAGTTAGGTTTAGGGTTAGGGTAACGGTGAGGTTTAGGTTTAGGGTTAGGGTTAGGGGTAGGGTTAGGGGTACGTTTAGGGTTAGGGTTAAGGTAAGTGTAAGGGTTAGGGTTAAGGTTAGGGTTAGGATTAGGGTTAGGTTTAGCGTTACGGTTAGGGTTAGGGTTAGGTTTAGGGTAAGGGTAAGGTTTAGGATTAGGGTTAGGGTTAGGGTAAGGGAAAGTGTTAGGGTTAGGGTTAGGGTTAGGGTTAGGATGAGGGTAAGGGTTAGGGTTAGGTTTATGGTTAGGGTAATGGTTAGGGTTAAGGTTAGGTTTAGATAAGTGTAAGTGTTTGGGTTAGGGTTAGGTTTAGGGTTAGGCTTAGTCTTAGGGTTAGGGTTAGGGTTAGGTTTAGGGAAAGGGAAAGGGTTAGGGTTAGGGTTAGGTTTAGGGTAAGGATTACGGTTAGTCTTAGGGTTAGGGTAAGGTTTAGGGTTAGGGTTAGGGGTTAGTGTTAAGAATAATGTTAAGGGTTAGGGTTAGGTTTAGGATTGGCGTTAAGTTTAGGGTTAGGGTTAGGGTAAGGATAAGGGTTAGGGTTAGGGTTAGGGTTTGGGGAAGTGTTAGGGTTAGGGTTAGGGTTAGGGTTTGGGTAAGGGTTATGGTTAGGGTTAGGGTTAGGTTTAGGGTTGGGGTTAAGGTTAGGGTTAGGAAAATGGAAAGTGTTAGGGTTAGGGTTAGGGTTAGGTTAAGGGTAAGGGTTAGGGTTAGGGTTAGGGTTAGGGAAAGGGTAAGGTTTAGGGTTAGGTTTAGGGTTAGGGTAAGGATTAGGAATAGGGTTATGTTCAGGGTAAGTGTTACGGTTAGGGTTAGGGTTAGTGTTAGTGTTAGGATTAGTGTAAGGCTTAGGGTAAGGGCAAGGGTTAGGGATAGGGTTAGGGTTAAGTTTAGGGTTAGGATTAGTGTTAGGACTAGGGTTAAGGTTAGAGTTAGGGTTAGGGTTAGGGTAAGGGTTACGGTTAGAGTTAGGGTAAGGGTTAGGGTTAGGGTTAGGGTTAGGGTTAGAGTTAGGTTTAGGGTTAGGGTTCGGGTTAGGCCTAGGGTTAGGGTTAGGGTAAGGGTTAGGGTTAGGTTTAGTTTAAGGGTTAGGGTTAGGGTTAGTGTAAGGGTAGGTGTTAGGGTTAGGGTAAGAGTTAGGGTTAAGGTTAGGGTTAGGGTTAGGGTTCGGGTAAGGGTAAGGGTTAGGGTTTGGATTAGGGTTAGGTTTAGGGTAATGGTTAGGGTTAGCGTTAGGGTTAGGTTTGGGGTTAGGGATAGGGTAAGAGTAAGGGTTAGGGTTAGGGTTAGGTTTACGGTTGGGGTTGAGGTTAGGTTTAGGGTTAGGGTACGTTTAAGGATTAGGGTTAGGGTTAGGGTTAGGGTTAGGGTTATGCTTAGGGTTAGGGTTAGGGTTAGGATTAGGGTTAGGGTTAGGGTTAGGGTTAGGGTAAGTTTATGTGTTAGGGTTAGGGTTAGGGTTAGGCTAGGGTTAGGGTTAGCTTTAGGGTTAGGGTTAGGGTTAGGGTAAGGGTTAGGGTTATGTTTAGGATTAGGGTAATGGTTAGGGTTAGGGTTAGGGTTAGGTTTAGGGTTATGGATAGGGTAAGAGTAAAAGTTAGTGTTAGGGTTAGGTTTAGGGTTGGGGTTAACGTTAGGTTTAGGGTTAGGGTTCATTTAAGGATTAGGGTAAGGGTTAGGGTTAGGCTTATGCTTAGGGTTATTGTTAGGGTTAGGATTAGGGTTAGGTTTAGGGTTAGGGTTAGGGTTAGCGTTAGGGTAAGGTTATGTGTTATGGTTAGCGGTAGGGTTAGGGTTAAGGTTAGGGTAAGTGTTAGGCTTAGGTTTAGTGTTATGGTTAGGGTTAGGGTAAGGGTAAGGGTTAGGGTTAAAATTAGGGTCAGGGTTAGGGTTAGGGTTGGGGTAAGGGTAAGGGTTAGGGTTAGGGTTAGGTTTAGGGTAAGGGTAAGGGTTAGGGTTAGTGTAAGGGTTAGGGTTAGGGTTAGGGTTAGGGTAAGGGTTAGGGTTAGGGTTAGGTTAAGGGTTGGGGTAAAGGTTAGGGTTAGGGTTAGGGTAAGGGTAAGGGTTAGGTTAGGGTTAGGGTTAGGGTTAAGGTTAGGGTTAGGTTTAGGTTCAGGGTTAGTATTAGGGTTAGGTTTAGGGTAAGGGTTAGGGTTATGGTTAGGGTAAGGGTAAGTGTAAGGGTTAGAGTTAGGGGTTAGGGTTAATGTTAGGGTTAGGTTAAGGGTTAGGGTTAGAGTTAGGGTTAGGGTTGGGATAAGGGTTAGGGTTAGGGTAAGGTTAAGTGTTAGGGTTAGGGTTAGGGTTAGAGTTTGGGTAAGGGTTAGGGTTTTGGTTAGGGTTAGGTTTAGGGTTGAGGTTAAGGTTAGGGTTAGGAAAATGGAAAGTGTTAGGGTTAGGGTTAGGGTTAGGTTTAGTGTAAGGGTAAGGGTAAGGTTTAGGGTTAGGGGTTAGGGTTAATGTTAGGGTTAGGTTAAGCGTTAGGGTTAGAGTTAGGGTTAGGGTTAGGATAAGGGTTAGGGTTAGGGTAAGGGTAAGTGTTAGGGTTAGGGTTAGGGTTAGGGTTAGGGTAAGGGTTATGTTTAGGTTTAGGGTTAGGTTTACGGTGGGGTTTTAGTTTAGGGTTAGGAAAAGGGAAATGTTAGGGTTAGGGTTAGGGTTATGGTTAGGGTTACGGTTAGGGTTAGGGTTAGGGTTAAGGTTGAGGTTAGGTTTAGGGTTAGGGTTAGGGTAAGGGTTATGGTTAGGGTTAGGGTTAGGGTTAGTTTAAGGGTTAGGGTTATGGTTAGGGTTAGGGTAAGGGTAAGGGTTAGGTTAGGGTTAGGGTTAGGGTTAAGGTTAGGGTTAGGGTTAGGTTTAGGGTTAGGATTAGGGTTAGGGTTAGGGTAAGGGTTAGGGTCAGGGTTAGGGTAAGGGTAAGTGTAAGGGTTAGAGTTAGGGGTTAGGGTTAATGTTAGGGTTAGGTTAAGGGTTAGGGTTAGAGTTAGGGTTAGGGTTAGGATAGGGTTAGGGTTAGGGTAAGGGTAAGTGTTAGGGTTAGGGTTAGGGTTAGAGTTTGGGTAAGGGTTATGGTTAGGGTTAGGGTTAGGTTTAGGGTTGAGGTTAAGGTTAGGGTTAGGAAAATGGAAAGTGTTAGTGTTAGGGTTAGGGTTAGGTTTAGTGTAAGGGTAAGGGTAAGGTTTAGGGTTAGGGGTTAGAGTTAATGTTAGGGTTAGGTTAAGCGTTAGGGTTAGAGTTAGGGTTAGGGTTAGGATAAG
>JANJXV010000399.1:724632-727132 GCA_024803745.1 Megascapheus bottae | reverse complement strand
ATGGTAAGGGTTAGGTTTAGGTAAGTGTTAGGGTTAGGTTTATGGTTAGGATTAGGTTTAGGGTAAGGGTTAGGGTTAAGTTTAGGATTGCCGTTAAGTTTAGGATTAGGGTTATGGTAAGGATAAGGGTTAGGGTTAGGGTTAGGGTTTGGGGAAGTATTAGGGTTAGGGTTTGGGTGAGGGTTAGGGTTAGGGTTGGGGTTAGGGTTAGGGTTAGGATAAGGGGAAGGCTTAGGGTTAGGGTTAAGGTTTGGGGTTAAGGTTAGGGTAAGGGTAAGGGTTAGGGTTAGGGTTAGGTGTTAGTGTTAAGGAATGGGTTAAGGTTAGGATTACGGTTAGGGTTAGGGTAAGGCTAAGGTTAGGGTTAGTGTTAGGGTTAGGGTTAGGTTTAGATTTAGGGTTAGAGTAAGGGTAAGGATTAGGGTTAGGGTTAGGGTTAAGGTTACGGGTAGTGTTAGGGGTAGGGTTAGGTTTAGTGTAAGGGTAAGATTTAGCTTTAGGGTTAGTGTTAAGGTTAGAGTTAGGGTTAGGGTGAGGCTAAGGGTTAGGTTTAGGGTTAGGGTTAGGGTTAGGGTTAGGGTTAGGATTGGTTTTAGGGTTAGTGTTAGGGTTAGGGTAAGGGTAAGTGTTAGGCTAAGGGTTAAGGTTAGAGTTAGATTATGGGTTAGGGTTAGGGGTTAGGGATAGGGTTAGGGTTAGTGTAAGGGTTAGGGTTAGGTTTAGGTTAAGGGTTAGGGTTAGGGTTAGGGTTAGGGTAAGGATTATTGTTAGGGTTAGGGTAAGGGTTAGGGTTAGGGTTAGGGTGAGCGTTAGGTTTAAGGTTAGCGTTAGGAGTTGGGGTTATGGTTAGGATAAGGGTTTGGGTTAGGGTTAGGGTAAGGGTAAGGGTTAGGGTTAAGGTTAGGGTTAGGGTTAGGGTTATGGTAAGGGTTAGGGTTAGGGTAAGGGTTAGGGTTAGGTTTATGGTTAGGGTTAGGGTTAGGGTAAGGGTTAGGGTTAGGTTTAGGGTTGGGGTTAAGTTTAGGGTTAGGGTTAGGGTAAGGATAAGGGTTAGTGTTAGGCTTAGTGTTTGGGGAAGGGTTATGGTTAGGGTTAGGGTGAGGGTTAGGGTTAGGGTTAGGGTTAGGGGGTAGGGTTCTGGTTATGGTTAGGGTTAGGGTAAGGGTTAGGGTCAGAGATAGGGTTAGCTTAGGTTTAGGGTAAGGGTAAGGGTAAGGGTTATGGTTAGGTTTGGGGAAAGGGTAAGGGTTAGGGTTAGCGTTTGGGTTAGGGTTCCGGTAAGGATTAGGTTTCGGGTTTGTGTTAGGGTAAGGGTTAGTGTTAGGGTTAGGGTTAGCATTAAGGTTAGGGTTAGGGATAGGGTAAGGGTTAGGGTTAGGTTTAGGTTTAGGGTCAGGGGATAGAGTTAAGGTTAGGGTCAGGGTTATGTTAGGGTTAGGTTTAGGGTTAGGGTTAGGGTTAGGATAAGGGTAAGGGTTAGGGTTTGGTTTAGGGTTAGGGGTTAGGGTTAGGGTTAGGGTTAGGTTAGCGTTAGGGTTAGGGTTAGGGTTAGGTTTGGGTTAGGTTTAGGCTTAGTGTTAGGGTTAGGCTTAGGGTTAGGGTTAGGGTAAGGTATAGGCTTAGGGTTAGTGTTAGGATTAGCTTTAGAGTTAGAGTTAGGGTTAGGGTAACGGTAAGGGTTAGGGTTAGGGTAAGGGTAAGGGTTAGGTTTAGGGTCAGGGTTAGGGTTAGGTAAATGTAAGTGTTAGGGTTAGGGTTAGGCTTAGTTGTAGGTAAGAGTAAGGATTAGGGTTAGGGTTAGGGTTAGGGATAGGTTTAGGGTAAGTGTTAGGGTTAGGTAAGGTAAAGGTAAGATTTAGGGTTAGGGTCAGGGTTAGGGTTAGGGTAAGTGTTAGGGTTACGGTTAGGGTTAGGGTAAGGTTTAGGGTTAGGGTTAGGGTTAGGGTTAGGGTTAGGGTAAAGGTAAGTGTTAGGGTTATGGGTAGGGTTAGGGTAAGGGTTAGGGTTAGGGTTAGTGTTAGGGGTTAGGGTTAGGGTTAGGGTTAGGGTTAGGGTTAGGGTAAAGGTTAGGGTTAGGTTTGGATTAAGGTAAGGGTTAGGGTTAGGGTTAGGTTTAGGGTTAGGTTTAGAGGAAGGTAAGGGTTAGGGGTAGGTTTAGGGTTAGGGTTAGGGTTAGGGTTAGGATTAGGGTAAGGGTTAGGTTTAGGGTTATGGTTAGGGTTAAGGTTAGGGTTAGGGTTAGGGTTACGGTAAGGGTAAGGTTTAGAGTAAGGGTTATAGTTAGGGTTAGGGTTAAGGTTAGGGTTAGGGTTAGGGTAAGGTTAAGGGTAAGGGTTAGGGTTAGGATTAGGTTTAGGGTTAGGGTTGGGATAAGGTCAAGGGTTAGGGTTAGGGTTAGTGTTAGGGTTAGGGTTAAGGATAGGGTTAGTGTTAGGGTAAGGGTTAGTGTTAGGGTTAGGATAGGGTTAGGGTTAGGTTTAGGGTTAGAGTTAGGGTTAGG